>JAQFZW010001876.1:0-21833 GCA_034687055.1 Heteromurus nitidus
CCTCCCCCCATGTCACGCTTTTATATACTTTTTTTCCATAAGCGATACATTACGTGTCACGCACCCTGTGGACCCCCCCTCCCCTTCCAAGGCGTTAGCTACTAAATGTACAGCCCCTATACAGTATCACTTGATCCGCTTGTTCTTTAATGGCGAGCGAGGATAAATAACATAGCCGAACTATGGAAAATAGTAAAACAAGTAGTGCGATCACTTTGGCAACTTGACGAATTACCCTGACAACAGAGCTGCTGTATAATGCATTTACTCTAAACTTTGACGTTTCGGGATGGAAGGTGTATGGCATGGGAGTAAATTTTGAAAGTTTCTGATGAACCGTGAGGACTCCATGTGTGAGAGTGACCATTTTGACACACCAGACTTTGACGAAACTTTAAAACAATATGCATGTTTCATGTTGACTGATGTACAATAGCACAACTTCAAAAGTTAAGCATTTTTTAAGAGTTATTACGAAATTAAATTGGCGACCTTGTTCTTTCAAAATAACCATGGAAATTACCAAGTAATTGTAATGGAAAACCATCAAATACTGCAGAAATCTATAATAGCAAAATTAGCAAATTTAAGTTTCATAAAATTAGGAGCCCTTGACTCAAACCATTAAATTTAAATTGGCGAACGACTGAAAACGAGTTTTAGAAAATAAAATATTGAACAAAGTTACGTAAGTTATCATATGCTTTTGAGTTTTTGACAAACCTACAAGATTCACGCCTTAACTTCGAGAAATTATGAAGCAATAAGCCATTCATAACGGGGCCATTAATACCGCAATACCAAGCATTAAACATTTGCATTTTGCATAAATATTTATATGGGTATATGTATGTATCTACAGATGCAAAAAGTGAACAAACAAAATAAAAAATTGTTTGTTCGAATGTTTGAATTGAATCATTGAATGTCTTTGTATTAGATTTTATTCGCATTAATCGTATTCGTGTAATTTGCAATGGCGAATGGATGAGAAGCTGATTTAATGATGTCGATAGGCACCAATCATCATCAGTCATCATTAAATTAGTTATTTAGCTTAACCATAATCAAAGTCGCAGACCAGTTAACAATCGCATCAGTAATGGCTAAGGACAAGCTCGACCTCACATTTCTCAGCGGTCCCATATTGTACCCAATTACGGGACAAGATTCCAGCTGCCTCCGCTCAATTTTATCAAGTTTCCAATGTCTCCAAAACTGCTTGAAATTTACACCATCCTTTTGCGGTTCCCCATAATAATGAAACACCACAAATATTAGCGCTAGCACAATAAAAGCAATAAACGGACACGGTAGAAGTGGCATCTGTCTAACTTTGTATAAGAGAAATGTGCCCACTGCGCAACAACTTGCTAGAAGTGCACCCAAAATCGTCAAAATGATGAGAATATTCGAGCCCACGAAATTTGCCACACAAAGGATCACCTGAATTTCCCGAAATGACGTATAGCATCGTCTAAATTCACGTCGACGATGTGAATAATTCAACAAACTTGCCACTTGGGACGAGAAAAATTCCTTGGACGCACATGGGATGTTTTCCGCTGTCACAATCATGAAAATTAGAAACATCCCAACGTATGCCCCGATAAAAGCAGTGAGGAAGGAGTAGACTCCTCCGACCATCAATCTAATTAAATTAATACTTGCTCCTCGATTTGGTATAATTTTGCTCAAGATGAGTTGAATGGGATCGAAATTAAATGCAAAGGGGCCTAAGAACGTCACCAGTGTAAAGGCAAAGTAAGTGATGCCAAATATATTCATGACGAAATTTCCAATTCGGTCACCTATAAATAACAATTTAGAAATGCAATAAATTATTTATATGTAACAGTCTTTTCCAAAGAAAGCTATAGTCAAGGAAATGGACCATGTCTATTTTTTGTCAAATTTCAAAATTCAACTTACTCAGCAAAGGGTCATAGCGTGACAATTTCAAAACTTGATTCCCAATCCAGCATATTTCATTCGAGAAAGTTTCAACAGTTCGACAAGCAGAGAGTCCGATAAGGACGAGTACAATGATGAAGGTATTCAGTATTGATTGTCTCTTCTCATTTGATGTGGCGAACATTAGTAAATAGCCTATCCGGGCGAAGCAAAATGTGACCATAAGTATTGTGATTGCTTTAGAGACTGCACGAATTATTCGAATATAGCCAATATTGTAAGAGGTGTTTATTTCAAATTGAGATGTTGTCAGGTTGAAAGTGTACGAAATGTGAACACACTTCCAAAATTTCTGATGAACCTTGAGGGCCCCGGGCGTAAGTGAAACCATTTTGACAATTGGGATTGGGGAAAAAAACTTGCAGCGTTTAGAATTAAATTTAAGTCTTCATTCGTATATCGCCTCCATCCAGTCGACTTCACATTGTAAAAATTGGTTTAAGGGTTGTTCTCAATCATTTAATCAATTGGTGACGCAGCTCCATGAAAGTAGCCTTCCTGAAGTCATTATTATGGTGAAGAAATGTGTGCAATTTATAAATTTCATGAGTATTACAACGATCGCACACTCTTATTAAACCTCAGTTCAAAGGACAATAGTTTTTCAATTAGAATTAATTCCTGTTGATTTTTAGCTGAATAAGAGTCGAATATACCAAAACCATGTTTCATTTCATACAATTCAGCTTGGTTGAGACCAGCCTTTAAATTTACAACAAACCATCAATTTCACAAACCATCATAAATTTCAGAGAATTATCCTGTCACTGAAAACCACGCCCAACCAATTAAAATAACTATTTAGATCCGCTAACTAAAATTATTGTGACAGACCAATTGACGATTGCATCAGTAATGGCCAAAGAAAGACAAGACCTCACATTTCTCAGAGGACCAATATTGTAGCCAATGATTGGGCAAGCTTCCAGTCGCCTTCGCTCAACATTATCCAGTTTAAAATGTCTCCAAAACTGTTTGAAAATCGTACCATGTTTTCTTGGAATCCCGCCAAAATGCAACAATACAAAGTTTATCGTTAAGCAAATCCCCATAAAGACAGGACTTGCGAGGAAAGTAATGCGACTACTATCGTTAAACAGCATAAGCGTCCCATGAGCACAGCAACTGGCCAACAGTACTCCCAAAATCACCAAAATTATGAGAAAATTGGACGTCACAATATTTGTGGCTGCAAGGAAAACTTGAATTTTTCGAAAGAGGGTATAGCATTGCTGAAATTTGGGTCGATATAATTTGTACCGACAATTAGTAAATTTCAACAAAGCAGCCTTGGGACACGGGTACAATTCCATGCATGGAACTTGAAGATTTTCCACCACGACAATGCAAAATATCACCAGCATGACCACATATCCCCCACCAATTCCCGTCATGATCAAGTAGACGAGTCCTGCCACGAAGCGGGCTATATTTATGCTAACGCCACGATGCGGGAACAATGTAGTCACGACGAGTTGAAAGGGATCAAAATCCATGGCAAACGGGCCTAAGAATGTCATTATTGGGATGGCCAAGTAACCAATGCCAAATATGTTCATAAGAAAATCCCCGATTTGGTCCTCTAATAATTTAAAGAATGACTATCAGATTAAACTCCCAAAGCAAAAAAGGAATATGCCCAACTTACTCAGCAACGGGTTTTTACTTGACAACTCTAACGCTTGATTCCCAACCCAGCAAATTTCCTCCGAGAACGTCTCAACAGTCCAACACGCGGAAAACCCAATTATTTTATGATTAGTCCAACAACAAAGATATACAAAATTATCTGATATGTCTCATTATGAATGGCTACCGTAGACAAATAACATAACCGGGCCAACGAAAATATCAGTGTAAGTATTGTGGTTGCTTTAACAACAAGACGAGTTTTCCCACGTAAGCCGCGGTTGTAAAATAGATTTATTTCAAATTGACACGTTTCTGGGTTGAAGATGTAAGAAATGGGAGTGAGCTTCCAAAGTTTCTGATGAACCTGAAGGGCCCCGTGCGTGAGATGAACCATTTTGGAAATTCGGAATATTTAGAAATATAATTTAAAACAAGATGCATAATGTTTCGCTCTAACGTGTGCACAAGGAACAGCTTGGCATTTGCTCCAGGCTTGTACAAGTTGGTGACCTACTTCCTTCAATATGACCCCTCGGCAATTGCAATGCAATATTATGTTCAACGAACAGTTTATTTAAATGTCATGAATGAATGAATTTAAATCCCTATTTATAAGCTTTTATTCTCAATCCTGCAATTTGCATTGGAGAACCGCCCGATGGCCCCGGAATCGTTGATTTAGATTCAAACATTAAATTTCGTCCAAGAATTTAAACATCGTTCATCAGAATAGAGTGCTAGTCATTAAAATGTAACTACTTATCTGGCCCTCCTAATCATAATCAAAGTGGCAGACCAGTTAACAATTGCATCAGTAATGGCTAATGACAAACTCGACCTCACATTTCTAAACGGACCGATATTATATCCAATTAAGGGACAAGATTCCAGCTTCCTCCGCTCAATTTTATCAAGTTTAAAATGACACCAAAATCGTTTGAAAATCACACCATCCCTTCGCGGAATTGCAGCGAAATGCAACAACACAAACTTGACCGCTAGGGCAAACAATGCGAGAAATGGGCATGGTATGAGGACAATTAGTCTAACTTGGTACAATAGAAACGTGCCAACGGCAAAACAACTTACTAGAAGTACTTCCACAATCATCAAAATCACGAGAATATTCGAGCCTACGAAATTTGTGACACAAAGGAGCACCTGAATTTTGCGAAATGAAGTGTAGCATCGCCGATATTCGCATCGATGTAATTTGCATCGACGTTCTGTATACTTGAGTAAACTTGTCATTTGGCAAGGGTAAAATTCCATCGAGTGACCCTGAATGTTTTCGCATACAACAGTCACGAAGATCAAAAACATCATAACGTATGCCCCAATAAACGAAGTGAGTAAAGAGTTGACGAATCCTGCCACAAATCGAATTAAATTTATATTTGCAACACGATGGGAAATAATTTTCTTCAAGATGAGTTGAAGTGGGTCAAAATCCATGACAAAGGGGGCTGAGAACGTCAGTAGTGTCATGGCAGCGTACACTATACCAAATATATTCATAAGCAAATCCCCAATTCGGTCATCTAACAATTTACAAAGACATAATTATAACAAAACATGACTGTTTTTTCTTAATTATCTAAATTTGACTTACTCATCAATGGGTCATAACGTGACAATTTCAACGCTTGATTCCCAATCCAGCATAGTTCCTCCGTGAAAGTTTCAACAGTCTGCCAAGCAGAGAGTCCGAATAGGATTAGTACAATGATAAAGACATTCAGTATTACTTGATTCTTCTCCCTCTGGATGGCGAACATTAGCAAATAACCCATTCGCCCAAAGCAAAATGTCAGGAGAAGTACTGTGATCGCTTTAACTATTAGACGGACTAGTCGAATATTTCCAGTGTTATAAAGTGGATTTATTTCAAATCGACAAGTTTTTGAGTTGAAAGTGTACGAAATGTGAACACACTTCCAAAATTTCTGATGAACCTTCAGAGCGCCGTGTGTGAGTGAAACCATTTTGACAATTGGGATTGGGGGAAAAACTTGCAGCATGTAGAATTAAATTTAAGTCTTCATTCGTATGACTGGTTCACCGCCTTCATCCAGTCTCGACTTCATTGCAAAAATTGGTTTAAGGGTTGTTCTCAATCATTTAATCAATTGGTGACCCAGCTCCATAAAAGTAGCCTCCCGGAAGTGCATTATTATATGGTGAAGAAATATATGCAATTTATAAATTTTATGAGTATTGCAACGATCGAACACTCATATATTAAACCATTTTGACAATTGAGACTAAACGGCAAAAAAACATTTCAACTTCGATACAGCAAATAGATGTTCATTATATAACTTGTTCACAATAACGTGTCGACTTTGCTTAGCTTTCAAAGCTGTTCATTTTGTGACCTAAATCCATAAAAAATAAGCTTCTCGAAGTACATATTATGATGAATGAAAGTCTATGCAATTTTAAATTTTCCTGTAATTTTGTAAAGATCGCAGACACACATTTCAGACGCATGACTCAGTTCAGAGGAAAATAATTCTTATTCAAATTGTCAGTCGTGTAATCCTAAATTCACCTGCATGCACATACAATATTGGTCAACATATTTAACACTTTTGCCTTTAAAGCTTAAAAAATAATTATTTCGCCCTTCTAACCATAATCAATGTAGCAGACCAGTTCACAATAGCATCTGTCATACTTAACGAAAAACGACTCCTCACATTTCTTAAAGGACCAAGATTGTAGCCAATGATTGGGCAAGATTCCAGCTGCTTCTGCTCAAATTTTTCCACTTTAAAATGTCTCCAAAACTGCTTGAAAATCACACCATCTTGTCGTGGAATCCCACCATAATACAATAATACAAAGTTCAAAGCTAGGCAAAATAATAGAATAATCGGACAAGGTACTACTGTAAGACATCTCAGATCGGTGTACAATATATACGTCCCAACAGCACCACAACTCGCCACAAGGACACCCAAAATCACAAAAATTATCCCGACTTTCGAAATGACAGAATTTGTGACGCCAAGGAGCACCTGAACTTGCCGAAATAAAGTATAGCATTGCTGAAATTCCATTCGAAGTGATTTCCATCGACGCTCTGTAAATTTCAAAAGGCTTGCCATTCGGCATGGATAAAATCCCATGGTCCGACCATGAATGTTTTCCCCCACAACGGTCGCGAAAATCAAAAAATTCACAACATACGCCCCAATAAATCCTGTCAGAAAAGAGTTGACGAATCCTGCCACAATTCGAACTAAAATAATATTTGCGCCCCGATATGAAATAATTTTGTTCAAGATGAGTTGAATTGGATCAAAATCCATTGCAAAGGGGGCTGAGAACGTCATGAGTACAATGGCAACGTACCCCACAACAAATATATTCATAACTAAATCCCCAATTCGGTCATGATCTAACACAATTTACAAAGGTATAATAATTAGAACGCATATGAATCTAGACAATGAAATGACCATATGTCTCGATTTCCGACTTACTCACGATCAGCAACGGATCATAACATGACAACTTCAACGCTTGATTTCCAATCCAGCATATTTCCTCCGGGAACGTGTCAACAGTCTGCCAAGCAGAGAGGCCAATGATGATAAGAGCAATGATGAAGACATACAGTAATACTTGATCCTTCTCTTTTTGTATAGCGAACATTAACAAATAACCCATTCGGCCGAAGCAAAATATCAGAAGAAGTACTGTAATCGCTTTGACTATTAGACGGATTATTCGAATATTTCCAATGTTATAAAATGGATTTAGTTCAAATTGACAAGTTTTCGTGTTGAAAGTGTACGAAATATGAACAAACTTCCAAAGTTTTTGATGAACATTTAGGGCCCCGTGCGTGAGTGAAACCATTTTGACTTGAAAACTCGAAGATAAGAAATTTCATATATTCAATAGTATGCAAGTTCTAAAAGTTCCAGCAAATTGAAAATATGTCTGGTTCAAAACGTGTTCTATATCGACTTTGAATTTTTTCAGGGCTGGCTGCTCAATCATTTGGTGACCTAGCTCCAGAAAAGTAACCTTCCTGAATGGAATGCATGATATTTTGGTGAAAATCATATGTTATTTGTAATTTTATGAGTATTGGTCAACTGCGCATATGAAAACTCAGTTCAAGTTCGGAGGAATATAATTTTTATTCAAATCTATCAATTAATTAATACTGGTTTTATGTGGGCTTCCGTCGATATATTAATATCATATTTCATACAATTCATAATCCTCGAATTCAGCCTTAAAATTGACAACCACGTAAACTACGAGTCCACGACTCAACCCGCATAAATTCCACACACTCAATTATTTATCCCCGATTTGCAATTTTTTCTCCAATGAAACAAACGGAGCATCCCACTAAGCACACCAACCACAGAAAGAACACAATGCCAATCTTCCCCTCCAATTCCAACGGCTCCACAGGCTCCACAAACTTAATCAACTTCACCGGGCTGGCTACAATTACACGATCTTGAACCCTCCGAGAATGCAACACTCCAAAGATTTCCCTGAACCAAAGCTGAATAAAACCCGCTAGCACAAGTCTCGAGTATTTCTCCCTCACAAGCTCACTCTTCGGGGGTAAATACGCAAAGTAGGATTCTCCTCCATTGACCAGCTCTTTCCCAATGAAGCAACCTCTGCGAACTTTCTTATTCTCCAAAATATATTGGATCGCTTTCGAAGCTCCGAACATAGCAAAAGGCCATTTATGAATCATCGCCACTTTTCCACCAACGGCGAGAGTTTTTCCAAACAGCTCCTCCCTCTCCGGAATAAAGTGACTCTTTGCCATAACCTTTTTCACACTTTTGATCCCCACACTTGCGTACTGCTTCCTCTCGTCCGTAAAATGACTTTGGACGAGACCAAACAAGTTTCGATAGGAGACCTCATTGTCGTACACGAGAGTGTAATTATTTTCCTCAAGGTCTTGAATTCGGGTGAAAGTTTCCTCGTCGGAGGGACTAATTATCACACTCGTCATCAGTCCCGTGTAGACTATAGTCAGGATCATGCAGATGAACATCCAAAGAATGAAAAGTGGGGAGTAAACCAATTCCTTGGATGCTCCCGACACACCCGAAGAAATTAGCGTGGAGACCAAAGTGAAAGCTAATGAGCTTGGTTTAGACTTGCAGGATGAATCCGCAACGAGGCTTAAAACCACTAAAGCTGTAACTAAACTAATCCATGTGAGAAGGTCAAATGCGCGAGTGAAAACAGTAAATGTCCACAACTTCTCCTTATTTCCTCGAGAAATGTCGCAATAGGCGAAATTATAGTCGAGGCCTTCCACCTGGACGAAGGAGGGTAGTTCCCTGTTTCTCCAGTTTTTAGTCCGATATTTTTTCCATAAGGAAAACATTCGCCTCTCCTCAACTCCAAAAACTTGGACTGTGGGTAAAACAGAGGGATACTTTTCATGGCCGTGGTCTCCACTCTTTTCATTTGAGAGTAGAGTTGCGTTCAGAGCGCTTGCCAACAAGTTACAAATTATGAAAACTGCGGCTTTCATCGGTGGATCATGGTGAAAGGCGCGCATTTCTGGGAATTTCTGGAGGAACATTGGAATTTGATTTTGAGGTGTGCCAAATTGATCTAAAACGAGATGTGGAGTGGAAATAGAGTTTGAAGCTGCGGAGATCGAAGATGAATTCCAGATGGGGTCAGCTTCACAATTTATTATGCTTTGGAGAGGTGAAAGTTGCCACTTGTACAAATGATTTACAGATCCCAGTGTCAAGTTCGCACAGCTGCTTGAAATTATGGCTGGAAAGCTCTCTTCAATGTTTCCCGTTGCTTCCATTGTATGACCTAGATAGTTCAGAGTAGAACACTTTTTGCGACGTATCTTGGAAGAAATTAGATGAATTTGTCCTGGAGGAGAAAAGTATATAGCGTACGTCAGAAAAATATTTTTGTTGCATATGCGTGCGTAGCCAGGATAATTGGTTGTTTATATATGGATGACTGACATTGACAGTAATTGAGGTCAACTCAAAGAAACTATTGTATTCAAAATTCAATTGAAATTGAATTACAACAAAAATATCCAAAAGAGTTTTTGCACACACCTCCTCCTTTGGACTTGTATGTTACGTTTACGTGGACTAGCACAACTTTCATTTTACGTGGGAATTTTGGAATTCATTAGATAATACAATTTATTTGCTTTAATAATCAAATTGAATAGGGTGGCGGGTGAATTCGAACTCAAACGAAAATAAAACAATTCGCCAATTTAATTCAACAACAATTTATTTCCAATCTTAATGCAAATACGAGACCGCTAACACATTTATTGACAAAGTTTGAACCAGCGAATTTCGCGCGCTTTTGCAATTCACTACTTCTCCCAGAAAACAAAGACTGCATCCAATGAGGCAGACGAGCCAGAGGAGGAATACCGTGACAACCTTCCCCTCCAACTCCAACGCATCCGCTTCATTCTTATGAACCTCCCTTAATTTAACCGGACTGAGGTAGCGGGAGCGGTCTTGAACTCTATTTGAAAAAGCCAGTCCCACCAACTCCTTAAACCAGATGACATCAATCCCAGATGGCAACAGCTCCAAGTACTTCCTCATCACCCTCTCATTATTCGGTGGCAAAAATGTCACATAAACGGCTCCGTTCGGAATCAGCTCCTTCCCAATGAAGCACCTTCTTCGAAGTCTATTACTTTGAATGTACTGCGTCGCCTTCGAGCTACTGTGCATTGCCAAAGGCCACCTATTCACTGTCGCCAACTTTTTCCCTGAAGCGAGCATTTTGATAAACATTTCCTCCGAGTCTGAAATGAGCCGACCTCTGTCAAAGACATTCTTGAGGGACCTCATCCCTCGATTCTGCTCTCCAAACTTCCTCCTCTCTGGCGTAAAATGACTTTGGATCGCATCCACCAGAATGTTGTATGCCTGCCTATTTTCATAAAGAATTGTGTAGTTATGTACTTCGAGGTCTTGAATATGTCTCAAAGCAAACTCCGGAGGAGGGCTGATTAGCACACTTGTCATCGACCCGGAGTAAAATGTATTAAAAATTATGCAAGATAACATCCAGAGAATGAACAATGGCGAACGTTTAAGTGTTGCTGATGCTCCAGACACGCCTGGAGAAAGTAGAGTGGACAAGAGAGGAAGTATCAGTGGACATACGTCGGAGTACTTGAATTTTGACAGGGAACAGATGCAAATTAGAACCATAGCGAAAATCAGGAATGTCCAGGTGCCAACATCGAAAACTCGTGTGAACACAGTGAACAGCCACACACTCTCCTGTTTGCTTCGAGGGTTGTCGCAGTACGCGAAGTTGTAGTCGAGTGCATCAGTCAACACGTAGCGCACAAACTCAGAGTTTCGCCAGTTGTCCCGATATTGACGCCACAAGAATAACATTGTCCTTTCCCTCGTGCCGACGATTTGCACCGTTGGCAAAACTGAGGGATACTCGGAGTGGCCGTGGTCCATTAGCTTTTCGTTTGAAATTAGAGTGGCGTTCAGAGCACCTGCAACGATGTGGGCTTGCATGATAATTGCGGTTATCCACGGAGCGCCAGAGTGATACGTTCTCATTTCAGGATATTTTCGAAGTAAGTAGTTAACTTGAGATTGGGTCATGGCGAAAAAGTCGAAAATGATATGCTTCAAAGACGCAGCTGAAGCCACATTAGAAGTTAAGGAAGTTGTTTCGGTTCCACAATGAATTATACTTTGAACTGGTGTAAAGTCCCACTTGACCCAAACGTTGGTCCAAGTTCTAGTCAAGTTGTCGCAGGTATCAACATCGAGAAGAATGAGAGGAGTCTCCTCGTACAGAGATGCATGTATTCGATGAACAAAATAGGGTAGAATAAGGAAGAGCGCAAGATTAGTACCCATTTTTGCCAAATTTGCAATTCAATGTGTCTGGACAAGGTACAGATGGCAAATTAGCCAAATTCAAATACGTCGCAAATTATTTGGGTGGCAGTGCATGAAAAAGTGATTGGGATTGTGACCATAATTGTATAAGTAAAATTATGAATAGAAAAAGAGAGACGAGCGAAGAAGCTTTATGAAACTCTTTTCATCGCGAACAAAAAATCGCGCACACGCCTCTGAACGCACAGTGACGACATGACAGATTGGGTGAATAGATAAACCATATACACGAAATGTCAAAACACTCCGAAAAAATACGCCGCTAAAAGAACCTGTCAAAAGATCTTAATCGCCACGCAAATATTCAGTTCGACAATTTGTATTCCTTTCTGGAAAACAATAAGTGGAGATGCATTTAGTCACGAATCAGGGCGTGTCTCCTCCTAATTACAGCTGTCACTCTATTCCAAACCACTTCCCACAGTAAACAAACAAAACATCCCGACAAGCACATCAACCACAGCAGAAACACACTCAAACTTTGTCCCTCCAACGTCAACGGTTCGACTGGGAAAGGAAATTTCCTCAGTCTTGTCGGACTCACAGTAAACGAGCGATGTTGAACCCGACGAGAGTGCGCACTTCCAATTAGCTCCTTGAACCAAAGTTCCGCAATCCCAGACTCGATAATTTCAACATATTTTCTCCCCACGAGGTCACTCTTTGGTGGTAAAAATGCAAAGTAAATATGGCCCGAGTCAATGAGTTCCTTCCCGAGGAAGCACCTTCTCCCAAGTCCATGTTCAATTATGTATTGGATCGCTTTCGTAGCCCCGTACATTGCGAAAGGCCATCTGTTCACAGTAGCAACTTTCTCCACGGAAGCAATAATCTCACCAAACTTGATTTCCGGTTTTGAAATGATAAATCCTCGTCGAAAGATCCTCCTCAGCGTTTTTAATCCGTCGCTTTCATAAATCGGATAGTCCGAGTGGCTTTCAAGGGCAGAATGGAGAAAGTTATAGATTCGTTCATTTTCGAAAACGAGAGTATAATTGTTCTCCTCAAGATCCTCAATGCGAGTCATGGCATCTTCCGGAGGTGGGCTAATTAGCATACTTGTCATCGAGCCGGAGTAGTAAATTGTTAAAATCATGCAAGAAAACATCCAAAGAACAAAAATTGGCGAGTACAATATTTCTCTTGATGCCCCTGACAGCCCTGATGAAAGTAATGTGGACAAAAGGGAAATGTGAGATTTGATTCCTTCAAAATCGAAGAAATGACCTTGACTTGACCTTGACCTTGAGCCAAGAAGCATACTTATGACGACCATTCCAAACACTAAACACAGCCACGAGACTACATCAAATGCTCTCGTGAACACGGCGAAAGTCCACACACTTTCCTTCTTGCTGCGAGGAATATCGCAATATGCAAAGTTGTATGCAAGACTATTCACCTGAACAATACTTACTGGCAATAATTTTTCCAGATTTTTGAAGGACTCTCGATACACTCTCCACAAGTGATATACTGTTCTCGTCTTTGGTCCAGAGAATTGGACCGTTGGGAGAACTGAAGGATACATCCCATCCCCGTGCTCATCCAAATCCATTTTGCTGTTCGAGAGTAAAGTGGCGTTCACAGCTTTGGCGACCAACTCGCATACTACAATCATTGGACCGAGCAAGTTTGGTTCGTTGTGGTAATTACGCAGTTCAGAATACTTGTCAAGGACGTCGACAAGTGCTGCTTGAGGAAGAGCATGAAAGTCAAAAATGAGATATTTCACTGGCGAAGCTTGAAGTTGAACAGAAGTTGTGGAGATGAAGGGAGCGGTTTCGTTTGTGACACTGCCACACTTTATTAAAATATCTCCCAGACGAAGGAATTGATATTTGAGCTGCTGCCGCTCTAGAAAAGCAAGAGTCAAATTTTCACACGTTTCAAAAATTAGTCCAGGTTTACTAAATGGGATGACAGCTTCCATACTATAAACGAAAGATGGGATTACGAAAAACACAAGCTGTATAGTTTCCATCTGAGTACGACGATTAAAAGCTGCGAGGAAAATGTGCGGCTTTAGTTTACCGAAGGAGGAAACCCTATTTGACATTTCATGAACAAAAGATGACATTTGAAACACTGCCAGTATTTATTCAACTATATTATGCTCAATAATAAAACTAACAATAAGTATCTCGATCCAGTTTTAAAAATAAATGTTGACAAGCAACATTTTTGTACTTAGTTTATCGCGAAAATGACAAGCTTTCAAAAATATTTCGTCTCATTGTACAAAATTCTTAATTGATTATTCCACAATTCATTTGAAAGCCGAATTGTTTAAATAAAATATATTTCAAACAAAGGTGAACACTTGAGAGTTTGTTTTTCAAGAAAACCTTTTAGCTCTCAAAGCAAGAGTTCATCAATGTGATAAAAATCGTCTAAAATAAACCGTCTAAATAAATCAAATAAAATAATGCTTTTCACCCACCACTCAAAATAAATAGTCATGACGGAAACCCAATTTACGATGACAATAACTTTATATCGCCACAATTGAAAACAGCTTTTATTTCTTTTAGATTAGATATGCCAACAAATGTATACAGGTGCGTATCTGCAATTATACAAAAACTGGGCAAGCCGCAATCATATGAGCATATTGGATTGGTTTAATCAGAAAATCATATTTCTCGATATCGTAAACCCTGTATTATGTCTCCTCCTAATTGCTCTCTCCACTCTATTCCTAAAAATTTCCAAAACAAGCCCAACACCACATCCAACCAAACACACCATCCAAAGAGTAAACACACTGCAAACTTTCCCTTCCAACTTCAATCCCTCAACAGGGACAGGGAACTTGCTTAATCGATTCGGTCGAAGGATAAAAACACGATCTTGAACCCTTCGTGAATGTGCAATTGCAATAAATTCCTTCGTCCAAAGATTCGTAATCCCAGATGCTGACAATTGAACATACTTTCTCCTCAGGATACCACTCTTCGGTGGTAAATAAGCAATATAAGAGGTCCCTGCCTCAATCAGCTCCTTCCCAATGAAACATCGTCTTTGGAGCTTATGCTTCAAAATGTATTGGATCGCCTTCGAAGCTCCATTCAATGCGAAAGGCCATATGTTCACCACAGCAACTTTCTCGCCAAGTGCAATAATTTCTCCAAACATACTTCTTGTGGGCGATATGATAAAACTCCTGTCATAAATTTTTCTCAAGCTTTTCAACCCATCACTAATTTTAATAATGTCAAGGGAACTCCCAAGAAAATTATATTTCTCTTCGCTCTCATACGCGAGAGTGTAATTGTTCTCCTCCAGATCCTGAATTCGAGTCATTGCATCTTCCGGAGGGGGGCTAATTAGCATACTCGTCATCGAGCCGGAGTAGTAATGAGTTAAAATCATGCAACAAAGCATCCAAAGAATGAACAGGGGAGAATGCAACATTTCTCTTGATGCCCCAGATATACCTGGAGAAAGCACAGTGGACAAAAGGGAAAGTTGCAACTGGCATCCTTCAAGCTTGAGAAAATTCTTACTCAAACTGGAGCCCAGGAAAATACTTAGGAATATTATTGCAAATATTAAACACAACCAAGAGTGCAGATCAAATGCTCTCGTAAAAACTGTGAATGACCACATGCTCTCCTTTTTGCTCCGAGGAACGTCACAATAAGCAAAGTTGTATTCCATCGACTCCTTCTGAACAAAAGATGGTAGTTCCTGGATTTTGTCATGTTGTTCTCTATACTTTCTCCATAAATAATATACTGTTCTCGTCCTCGGTCCAGAAAATTGTACTCCTGGAAGAACGGATGGATATATATTGTCACCGAGTCTTTCGTTCGACGAGATCAAGGTCGCGTTCACTGCGCTCGCCACTAACTGGGATATAACGAGAAGTGGACCTGATACTGGTGGCTCATTGTGGTAGTCACGCATTTCAGAATAGTTTTCGAGTACATCTGGAATTACCGCTGGAGGAATACCATTAAAATCAAATATAAGGTGTTTAACTGGAGAAGTTTCAGCTTTGGAAATTGACAAGTGGGCGAAAGAGACATTTCTTTGGTTGCACATTACATTAATTCCTCCAAATGACATGAATTTCAAATTGATATTAAACGACAAGTCTTCTAAAGCAAGAGTCAAATTTTTGCACGTGGCAAACACAACAGCGGGATTCCCTTCGAGTGTAATGGCTTCCATCGTCGGAAGAAACGTGGGGAATAATAAAATCACAACGAGGACGATAGCTTCCATATCGGAACAATTTCCTTAATACGGATCCCACTTTTAAGAATTTCTTGTATTTTTTCTTGCTAAACAAACACTTTCCCGATTCCGGAAAGTTTGCAAAAAAATCTAATCGTAAGTAGGTTTTCACGGGATGAATAAACAACAAACAATAACTCGCGGTTCATTTCATATGGACAAGGTCATCATTTCAGATAAGGTGTTCACCCGATCGACAAGGTGATAAAGTTAAAAGCAAAACACTTCAACCATTTCAAAGCATTTTGACAGTACATTTATTTTCTCCCAAATGATCTCCAACGATAAAACTTACACAAAATTATTTTAAGTAGAAAACGTCAACGATGACAATTTGTGCTTATATGCTCTCCCCAAATCTTTTAGTTCTAAAACTAAAATATTTAGCCCAGCTCAAAACCTTCTTCTTCTTCTGAAATCTCCCTTCTCGAACCCCCTCTGTCACGATCTCCCCCAAAAGGAAACCCCCACAGAAAACCAAACACAACAACCAAAGCAAAAATATTGTCACAATTTTCCCCTGCAACTTCAAGGACACAATCCCTTCTTCCTCAACCAACATCTTCGTTGGACTCTTCACCTTCACACGATCTTGAACTCTTCTCGAATGGGCAAAACCAAACACTTCCTCTGTCCACAGAGTCTGTATTCCCGATTCAGAAATTCTCCTAAATTTCCCACCAACTTCCTCATTGTTCGGAGGAAGAAAGCCGAAAAAGTAGCTTCCAGCAGCGACCATCTCTTTCCCAACGTAACAATGTCTTTTGACCTCCATCCCTCCATAATTCTTCTTCGAGCTTAACCTCCTTTTTCGAATATACTCAGCCGCTTTAGTAGCACCAAGCATGACCATCGGCCAGCCATCGATGATGGCCGCCTTCTTGCCGAAGGCAATTTTACCAATGACGAGTTCTTCTGTGTTCAAAATGAGATAATTTTCCTCGACTAGCTTTTTCATGGCGATCATATCTCTGTTTTTACTGTCGAAAGTCCCTCCAGCACCACCAAAATAAGCGTCAACCGAGTCATTGAGAGCATCAAAGGTGTTCTTGTCGCCACTAACCAAAGTGTAATTTCTTTCCTGAAGATGAGCCAATCTGGTCATTGTGTCATCCTGAGGAGGCCTGATGAGTAAACTAGTCACCGAGCCGGAGTAGAAATTTGTCACAATCACACAGCAAAACATCCAGAGAATGTACAACGGAGAATACTTGAGATTTCCAGAAAACCCTGGAGAAAGGAGAGCGGAGAGTATTTCGAAATAGGATGGAAACGGGGTCCATCTCGACGAGGTGGTTGTCGTTGTGAATTGGAAATTGGAAAGAGCACTCATAAGACACATGGCGAATAGCAAACAGAGCCACGTCAGAGTGTCGAAGGAAGCAGTGAACACAGTGAAAGCCCAGACATTCTCCAGTTTCCTTCGTGGAATGTCGCAGTACGCGAAATTGAAGTCGGTCCCAATAATTTGGATGAAGGTTGGAAGTTCGAGTTTTTTAATGGAACAGGAGGCTTTATTGCTCCGATAATTAGTCCAGAAGTGGTACACAGTTCGTTGTGCAGTTCCGAACACTTCAACTGCGGGCAGAACTGTGGGATATCTGAGCAAATCTGAATCGGAGTCACTCATGTTCCCTTTAGAGACTAAGGTTGCATTAATGGAGCTCGCAATCAGATTGGCTATCGTCGTAATTGGAGCTATCCACGGAGGCTCATGGTGAAAGTCACGTAATTCTTTGTACGTTTCCAGTAATTTGTCAAGCTCTTCTTGGGGCATACCAAAGTATTCAAAAATCAAAAGATTTTTGGCTACTTCGCAAGAGTTTGGTTCTGTTTGACTTTGAGCTTTGTAGAAGGCGAAATTCCATTTTGTTTGAAGATGAAATTTGCGAAATTCCTCTTTCTCGATGTTCACATCAGCAGCACAAGGTTGACTACTGTTTAAAAGCAATACAGGATCATTATTTGAGTCCTCAACCTGGATTGGGATCGTTAAGGGTAGAAGAAACACACCAGCTAAGATTATTAAAGTGTTCATTTCGTCGACAGCAGGAAGTAACTGTAACCTGATGTGACCAAGTCAATTTCTGAAGGAGAAATAGACATTTTTCCGTCCACATTATTCCGCTATAAATCCCAAAAAATGTTACGTTTAAGAAAATGACGTTTCTACGTCGTACGTAGATATTAGAGAAAATAGTAAAACTAGCATTTTTGCAAAAAAAAAATCGAACTACAAAAAACATTTTTGTAGCACGCAAAATGTACGCAGAAAGAAAACATAATGGACGTAGGAAATTTTATGAAATGTAACCTTGTTGCAAATTCTGGATTTTGATTAATACATCAAAGCATATATCACACAGCAGCAAGCAAAATGGGCATATATGTATACACGTATAATTCTCTTGGGAGATTTACTTGAAACGAAGTATTTTTCTTAAAAAAGTTGTCACTCTTTTCTGTAAATTAACACCAATTTCCTTACTCATGAATAACGTCTTTGTCGGAGTACAGAATTTCATTCACGTCGAACCGCGCATATATTTTCTTCGGCAACACTACCACGAGGTAGACCACACAATGCAACAATGAATTCTTTTCACGACCAAAAAATACTCATAAAATTTCTTGAATATGGAATGAAGCATGATGACTATATCTATATATATAAAACTCATTTTCCTTCTGTATGTATGCATGTCTGTTATTTATGCATTTCTTTGTCTCTTATCCATTACTGGCGATGATGGATATTCTAGGTACAGGCGAAGGAGCGAGTTGGATTGTGGATTCAAAACCACTGTAACTTATCGACAACATCGATTGAAATAGATAACACGTTGATTGTGCCATATTGGATTCTTCTATAAAAATCAAATCTACAAATTCTATAAAATTTTATTTAACGTGTATTGATTTGTAATGATAAGCAATAATGCCAGAGGCGTGAGTGCTGCTAGAAATTCTTTTTCCCCCGTACGGATGTCGGGTACCAGTGCTAGTAGTCTATATAGACTATATAGTAAAATGAGAGGAGAAACTAGAAACGAGCAATATAAGTCTGGATAAAAATCCATATAGACCCATACCCTAAAAAGCAAACTTGTAGTGTTCAGTTCACGTGCGAAAATCCTTCATAATCCTTTTGTGCACAGTTTGCTTTTGTTAACTTAACACTTCCCTCACCTCCGAGTCAAGAACATTATTTTTTGTATTTTGTCTGTGGCAGCCTGTGGTACGTGAATATCTATAGTGGTCATGGTCGAGCATAGTCTAGTCGATAATCAAGTCAAAATGCAAAAGGTAAAAAAAATTGTTCTGCACAGACAAACACTTTTTTACAAAACTTGCAAAATGAACAAAGCAGAATGCACAAAAATATACTCTCGTATACAGATTGTGCGTTGATTCACCTTCAACCTTCACACATTCTTTTTTATTTCTTAAATGCATTTGCACAATTGTTCAAATTCAATTGCAAAACAGCGATCCAACCAAAAGGGAAGACCAGTTTTTATTTTCAGATAAATAACCCGAGTCGAACTGAATAATGATTTTATTATGAACTACCTTCAACTCAAATGTGTAGGTATATTTTTAGCAAAAAATATATATGAATGCTTCATGACGCGTGACGTGACAAGTAGATATGAATCAGAAAGAATATATTTTTTATAATTCTACCAGTTCCACTATGATACCTACAATTCCGCATTGCATTTTGTTTGTAGTAAATAACTCGATAGTGACTCGCAAAATGTGTCTGCTGATTGCTCAACTTTTTAGAGCAACAAAAAGTCGAGTCAACAAGAAGAAACGTGTTGTGAAAAGGCAAAAGCTGCAAGAGCTACCCGGTCCAATTAAACCATGAATTTTTTTATTCAAGTTTTATAACTTGACGTGATGCACACGTTGACTACTCCGGAGTCCGGAGTAAAATTCTATTTTTATATCTTAGTCGAGTCGAGTGACTTGTTTTTACGATCAAAACAAATAAATTTGAGACGAAGTTGTTTGAAATGTTTTCTTGTAAAGTAAAATGCAGCAGCGATAAATAGAGCAATGTCCGAAGCAAAGCAAGTTTGAATAAAAAAAAGGTGTTTCAACACGCTTACCTTCTGGAATTCCAAGGTATCCAGCCGATTTTCATCTGCATTCAAATGGCAAAATGTGTCGACAATGCCATCGTCGTCGTCGTCTCCACCAACCAAATCAACATCATCTCCAACGTTCACGTCTTCGGAAAAACCTAGCTCGGAGGCGTACTTGTCGACGTCGATGCTGGGGCACTGGAAGAAGAAGAAAGAAGTTGAATCATGGTTTTTTTAAATAATTTAGCAAATTAAAATCAAAGCACAATCCAGGGAAAAGCAACAACAAAACTTTTAGTATTGATTACGGATCCTGTGTGGAAACCCCGTGGATAATTTCAATGAATCATCCAACGTGTCATATACGCACATGGACATAATTAATTGCTTAATTTTTAATTTCTTTGCAAGAACAAAAGCAAAAGGGGTTGTAGCTGACTCTGCCTCGCCTCATCTCTCTCCTCTCCTTTTTTATCATTAATCATTTCATCTTCTGACAACATTTGTTCAAACCCTTCATTCCAATGATGCAACTCGTGTCGTTGTCATTTCATTAATAACATTAGTTATGCTCATTTCAGCTAAACAAGTACTAGAAATGATGATAAATGACTATATTGTGTCTACTCCACAACCCTTTTTCTACAATACCTCAAAAACCACATTTTACTTTTTAAACATATTTTTTCAATGTTCACAGGTGTGTAATTTTGTCAAACTAAAAGGGTGTAATTCGTGTGGCATGGCATATTTAGGAAGTGTGTAAATAATGTTTCTACTTCTTCAATAAAAGCTCTTTAGTTGCTTCGCAAGTGCCACCTCTCGACCACAATCACAATCATTACTTTTTGTGTATATTAAACATTCTGCATAAGAAAATAAATATTTCAGCTCATTTTAGAAGATTTTGCAAGCTAGACAGAGACAATGAGGAACTCTCGTTTTTCATTAATTTTATTGCTTTTCATTTCATGTGTCACTTGAAAACTTCATGCTGACACTCTCAAACCAAAAAACCAGTACCTAAGATTATCAAACAAAGATTCGCTGTGCCATGCCATCCACAATCCCAATGTCATGTGCAATGCAAATTGTAGTCCATTGCATTTATCGCTTCGTTTTTACCGTCTCATTTTGCAATAACAATAAAACGCTTAGAAGTCAAGTCAGTCAAGGTTATGTGCTTATGCACATCTTTGCAATCCTTGCAAAAAAGGTGCAAAATGTACACACAAACCTATATAATATGTATACACCCACCTTTGTATATTTTCTTTTGTATACCAATAAAAAATAATTGTGCAAAAAATTATGCATTGTGTCTTTTACGATACATCGTTAGTCATTCTATTGTTTATTTTGTCGCAGTCATAACTAAGATTGTTTAACAAGTTACAAATCTTGGCATTTGTATTCTTATCCTCTATCGCAAATCGCAACTCGCAACAAGTCTTAAAATTCAATGCAGGAAAATATCTATTTTAGTCTCCAACTGGAATCGTGTCGTTGGAACAAAAACATTTTGAGAGAGTCGACAGCTTTATGAAAGTCACCAGACGTAACTTCGGGACATGACAGACATAGATCATATGACTTTTTAGCCTCGAGTAAATAACGTTTCGTAAGAACTGTTGCCTATAATTGTACGGTTTCTTTAATCAGATACACCACCCACTTATTACTCCATACTCGTATGGGGTACTAATTTTGTCTGGATGAACTACAGAGGGGAGACTTGACTTGGCAAAGTTTAACTTTAAAGTTTACAGAGTAACATATATCACACGACACCACCATCTAAAACACATGGCAAAGCATGTCGCTTACTCTGACTGGGCTGAGCTGTATTATGTATACACTTCTGCACGCCTCTTGCTCTCGGCTGTCTCGTTCACACAGTGAGCATCTAGTCAAAAAATCCAAACGTGCATTTAGGCGCATTCTA
>JAQFZW010001877.1:0-21824 GCA_034687055.1 Heteromurus nitidus
TATGGATTGTGGATTACGTGTGCTGGAATGATGAGGGTGGATTTGGATTTGGATTCTTAATCCAAATCCATAATCCAGGATTAAAAAATCCAGGATTGTCCAAGCTCTGGTTAAAACATTTACTTTTGAACGCTTGAAGGAGGAAAATTTATTGTGGTCGCCAATCTCCAAAAACAAAAATTAGGAATTACTATTAAAAATTACACAATTTGAACGAATGCAATTACCATTACTTTGAAATTATATTTCCTCAATTACTTTGAAATTATAGTCCCGCAATTACTAATTAACAATTACAATTGTAATCGTAATTTGTAATTAAATTAAAATTGTAATTGAAGTATGTAGTTGATGTACATCTCTGGTTAATAACAACGTAGAAACCTATTGCTACCTAAAGGACCATGTATAATCAAATCGATTTTGAAGACTTGAGTCGATGTCTTAGTATATTTATTCGTGTGGAAAATAAGTCGTCAGCCAGTAGCCTTCAACATTTATTAGAATTATTCGTATAAAGATAATGTAGAATTTAAAATGCTTGACTTTATGCGAAATGAATTTTCAACATTGTTGTGCAGTCCGACATTTGCAAAGGCTTAAAGTATTCAAAAACTTTTCTTTGAATTGTTTAATTTTGCATTGATCTATCTGAAATATTATAAAATGTTGACAGATTTACAAATATTCGCCCTTAATTTACAAAATGCACTAGAATTTTTCATGGTGCCTTACCCCATTAATTTCAATAAAGATTACACTCGACTTGTTATATATAAACCAATATGGATGTTGGTACCATGGGCAATAAACATGCTCTGTTTATTTCCCTGTGGACTAGTCCATTTGTACATTCCCCTTGCACATTTCCTGATCAAAACTAGACCCGGCTTTGAGAGAGTAACTGCAGTTCCAATCGTTGTACTTGGATGTGTATTTCTTTGTGGTGGATTTCTCACATTTATTGGGATCAAGGAAATGAAAAATATCGTCAATGGATGCAACCAAACTTTGCAACTACGGAGGGATCTGGTGAAGGGTAAGTGCATTTATAAGACTCAATTGAAATATTTATGTTCAATTTCGATTTAATTTATTTTGCAGAGTTTGCTCCTAAATTAGACGCACAAAAGAATGATTTTGTGGGATTCCTCATGTTCGCTGTTGTTATATTTGGATTTTTGTCACCACATTTTGTGGTCAGTGTAGAGATGTACTTTTGTGTTGATGCTACATATTTCATCCTTGAAGATTTTCTCCCGATTCCAATGTACCGGGAAATGCGACACATTTTACTATCTCTATTTTTTCGTATTGTCATGTTGTATGTGGTAATGTTGGAAAGTTGCCGAACTATTAGTCGCGTCCTTTTAATTGTACTTCCTACACTCGAAAGTGGCAACGAAATTGCTCGCATTAAGAGGACTATAGCTGGGTTAGATGTATTCAACATTGTGTACTCCTGTACTCGTTTGATCTTCAAAAAACTCAACTATTTCCTGATATGGTTTATATACCTATTTTTCACTTTCCTTTTTTGGGGCATAGTCGTTTGTTCTTGGGCTTGCGTTAAATGTTTCGGAAGACTTGATGATTCCATATATGGGATGTTTGGATTATTTACATTTATATTAGTTATCACGGAACTTATTGCCGTGCCAGGTTTTTCGAATATTGTCTTTGGGTTAGAAACTGTGGTAAAAATGCACAGAAAACGACTGGAATTCCGACGAATCGAGGAACGTTCGTTCAAACTTCGTTTGAGCATCAAGCAAGGAAAATCCATTATGCCTATACGAGTGTATTATGGTTCGTTTTGGAAGATTGATCAGAAATTCTCGGTTGACTATTTATATTTGAATGTTTTACGCTGTTTTGATGTTGTATTGATATTTGATTATTGAGTACATATTGTACTATAGTTGATAAGAACGAAAATAATGTTGGCTTTTAGAGATAAAATCCTTGATGTTTTCACTTTAAATGTTAATATTAATGTAAGTAAATATTCACGAGAATTTGAAAGATTAGATACATTTGTTTGTAATCTTCGAGCGTCATTCTAAGTTTGCAATGTGGTACTTGCTCCGTTGTGCGTAATTGTTCCAAACATTGTTGCTTAAAAGAATTGAATATGTCGAATGCTTGATCCCAGATGTTCTCAGGTATAAACTCCTCTTAATAGCACAGTTAGAATCGTAGTAAACCAGTTGTTTAATAATAGAGTTTTAGTGATAACTAGACTAAGATTTATTAAATTATCTTACATTTTTAGTGAAAATTACAATTTTTCATAGATTTTAGATTTTCTTGTGGCAGAATTGCAACAAAATATATGTGATACACGCCTCTGATCGTGATTGCCGTTAGTTTATATGGTTGTATAGAAGAGCTGTTAATTGTAAGCAGATGTGCAAATTTTGTTTCCAGAGACGCACCATTTTATGATTGTTGCAGTACAAGTCTAAAAATGGCAAAGCTTATACGACACAGATTAACAAAATTTTAACTCTAAAAGCAACTTGATATAAATGTATTGAATAATTTTGCCATAATTGAATTAATAAAATTAGCTTTAAACGGATCGAACTATCATACGTTACGTTTATGTATAGATTGAATTATCTGCGGACATAATGTGATTCTTTGACACACTCTAGCCCGATTCTTTGACCATCAGCATCCTGACTTAATCCCAACGTTAATACGAGTAATACTAAACCGTCCACTGTCCACTTCGTGTGAAACGTTTATTAGGTTAATGGCTAAGAAATTTAAGAAAAATTGAATCGATTCTGGTTAACATCATTTAATAGCAAATGGAAAATCAAACATGAGTACTAGATATCTAGATACATGAGTATCCAGTATTATATCTGGAATACATTTTTAACTATATGCCTTTTTATCATTTCTCCATCATATACATATTCATCAACATTAAAATGCAAAAAATTTGCTCTAGATCCGATAAATTACGAAACCCTTGTGACATTCTACACTGGTCGTAAAGGTAGCGTAACGATATAACCATCCGTCTTTCCTGACATTCATTTTCATACCGTATACATTAATGATGAACATCTGGGGCTGATTGCATAACCAATGACAATCCTACAGTTTACACTGACAACGACATCCTTACGACGACGTTTTTGTTGTGACTTGAGTTGCATATAAAAAATCAAGACATGGTCTACATAGAACAGTGAATGTCGCTTCCTGTCTCTTTGACGTGAACTATATCGACTACCACTCAATTGTTTCATTGGGAACCGAAGTCACAGAAATTGTGTCCGAGTTTGTTGGACTCGCAGATTAAAAAGGGTTCTCTTGGTTTCGCATTCAAAATGCATAGCGTGAGGGTGCCTTGAACCAGTGTAGCCTTGTATTTCACATTGTATCAACAATTTTTTTCTTCGAACGTTTATGCGACGCATGTTGGAATTTGTGCTGTCATAACGATGTTCAAGTAGGCTGTCGTTGTCACTGTCGCGACAAACTTTTATGCGACAGAAAAATATGTCATTGTTAACAATTGTGCGACAATTGTTGCCCTGTTTATTTTATAAGACAGGCCCCTGATTGTCAATTGTCATGTCAAATGCAATTTCACGGACTGGTCAGAATTTTTGAGAGCATTTAAGCCAAATTCACGTCAGTTTCTGGACATGAAGATTATATCAGCAATAAAAAGCATATAATTTGCATAAAAGAATAAAACATGACATGTCCATTGTTCTGGCTTATATTCCGCTGCAATATTAAAGTTCAAACTATCGTCATCCGTTGAAAATATTATGAATTATGACAAAATGTGTCCAAAATAAGTTACGAATTATTTAATATACACGAACGATATTTCGCTGGCTTGCGATTACAAACGACAAACGCAAAGGGCAGTTAATTTCACAATAAACCATAGCAATTGATATTCACAGCACACCACGGTATTGTCCAGCGGATAGGACGAGCAGAGGGCAGGAAAATAGTTTTGAGAACGGTTGTCATGTGCTTCGGATAAAATGTAATTTTGTACAGAAATAATTGAATGGCGAAAATATTTTTGACGTTTTTCAATTTTTCGTGCACAAAACTTGCACTTCTTGCTTATACTTACGAATCAGGATTCATCCTTACTATATGAATAATCGTATTTACAATTATTCTCTTGTTCAGTTCGTTTTAATCGGTATAATGCTTTAATCGTTTGTAAGAGAACATTTGCTATAAGCTATTGTGCATATTCGATTCATTGCTGTGGTGTGTTGTGGAATTGAGTATCAAATACTATGGTTTGTTGTGGCTTTAAAACTCCCCGTTGCTAAAGTCGAGTTTAATCACCAGCGATTTTAGCTTGACTAGATTTTACCATGCTTTCTTGATGGCTTCCTCCGTTGTAAATTATTAAGACGTGTCAAATATCAAAATTCCACATTTTCGTAATTCCCCTTTTGTTTGTTGAGCTGAAAATCGACAAACTGAAATGTCACGTTAGATATCAAATATTTGCATCGTAATATGTAAGTTCAACGTCAGCAAATCCGAATAAATAATGTCACTAGACGACAACTTCGTCCAGTATCAAATAATACCTTCAGCCTCGTGTTCTCTAAAATTTTGATACCTTAAAAACTCTATTGTACGTAATGTAATTTCAATTTTATTTACGATCGAGGAACTATTTAAATTGTTAAATTGTTTAAATTTTTAAAAATTATTTGAAAATGTTGGCGTCGACCGATTTGCAACGAAATATACTCAAACTCCTCTTGATCGTCCGAGCTCGAGCATTTAAAGGAACGGTTCCATACAGGTGGAATGAGAAAACTGGTCGCTACGTAATGCTTCCTGAGTTCTCCCCTCGGTTTCCCCTCTTCATGCAGTTCTCAACGGTGTCGTTATTTATCCTGAGGCTTTTCATGTTCCCGAACCGCCCTGAATTTGAAAAGGTTGTTTCCATTGGGGTAATCCTGTACATGATCATGGCGGTAACGATGGTCTACTTCAGCGGGAAAATCGACACAGTCAATTTTCTAAACAATGTTCTTCAGTTTGAGAAAACATTTGGCGCAGGTGACAAAAAATTAGTTTTTACATATTTTTTTGTATTTTCATTTTTTGTGTTATAATCATTTTGTATTTTTTGTAATTGATTGACTTTTACAGAACCTGCCTTTGGATCTCGACTGGACTGCAAGATTGTTGGATTGATAATCAAACAATGTCCACATGTTTTGTTCGTGGTCTACATTTGCTTTTCAATTGCTTCGTTGGTGTCACCCATTTCTCCGATAGTCCCTCCATCAACAATTTTCCTATATTTGCAATCTACTTTTGGGAACTTGGATTCGGACCTGAAATGGAAAGTAGGATGTCGCCTGTTCAGCTGCGTCTATTTGTGGATATTGTTGAATAGCATATGCGTCTGTGATTTGCTGTTCTTATCTAGGATTTGTTGCGGCTATATTTTCGCTGAAGTCGACAATACTGATATTCACGAGGTAATTTTAAAATATCAAATGGCAAGAGGTGGAAAAATCGGCATATTTTAGGACAGTCAGTGTAATAATGGTGCAATCTAACCCGACTTGGTTGAATTTGTCTTTTTAAGGAGAATCGATGGAATAATCGAGGAATCGAGCCCGACTTGGCTAGCCCCAGCACTAACGAGGATTCGACTACTGCTTCAATACTACAACCAAACCCACAAGTTTTACATCACCGGAAACCTAGTCGTTGTGACCATATGCTCCAGTATATCTATGCTGTATGGACTAATTGCGTATCGAAGGCAATTGCAAATTGTGGAATTCCTTGTCTTCGTTATCGGCGTGGGTCTGTGGTGGTTGTTTATCGTACTTTTTCGACTTCCTGCTCAAGTCCTGTCCTCCAGTGGTAATCTAAATGTTACTATTCAATCTCATATTCACAAGGTCAAATCCCATTCCGAAAGAAAGTGGCTCAAAACATCCCTTAATGCATACCCAATTGGGAGAATTTATTTTACTTCAAATACGTTCGTGGATGAAACAACGCCTTTCGTTTTATTAGATTTTTGCACACAAAAAACAATCGATTTGGTGATGATGTCAATGTATGGATAAATATAAAACTAGATTAAGGCCAGTACTACTTGGTTGAATTACGTATAAATGCACCATTCTTTAGTCTGCAGAACCCTTTGTCTTATTTGTGGAATAGCGTTGTTGCGTATAAATTAAATGGTATCTCTTAGCAGGGTATTTTTGGAATATCAAAGCTCGCAAGTGACTCGTTTTTATTCCTCAGATGCATGGATGGAAGCACCATGCATGGAAGGACCAACATCTGTAACCTGGACCAACGATGGTACTTTTTCCAGTTGATTTTACACGGCATTTCATAATATAATTTAAAATTGTGTGGGTAAAGGAGAAATTACATTTGTGTCGAGATTTAGTTTGATGAAATTGTTTCGATTAAGATGAAAAATGCGGGCTTATTGACTGTGCATCAAATTACGTAGGAACCTTTGTGAGCACTTTATTGTTCGGTTTCAAGTTTTAAAGCGAAGAATCTATGAGAGCTTGATGGCGGTCCGAGCGACTCCACCGACAATAGATAAATATTCCAGAGGCAAGGACAAGAATGATAACTACGGCTCCCAATGACACAATTCCAACGACGGACACTCCTGTCACACCAATATTTGTAACTTCCGTCTTTTCCTCAGGTGCATACCAACCCGTAAAATCCACTTTCTTAGCTAGATAGTCTCCCATGAAGGAGCACTCATTGAGATGAGATCCATTTCTAACGGTTGCCGTCTTCGTGGAGTTGACATCCAATTCCAAATACACTTGGCCGTCGAAGGTATAATCCGGCCAGAATAATTTGTTCCATGTGCCATCCTCGTGGAGGCTTGGATTTCTGAATTGAATTGAATGGTACATGTTTTTTATGATATTTTCTACAGTTTTAATAATTCACAATCTACTTTGGATTAATATTACCCCGTTCTAGCAAAATTGCTCCAGTACGTCATCACGGTTCGACTCAGCTCCACTTCCGCACGTGTGAAATTGTGGTGAGGAACAAGCGGCTCTCCTAAGATGTAGGGAAGGTCATCTGGCAGGAACTTCTTCTTCCTCTGAGCCCAAATGCTTTGGTTGCTCTTCTCAGCAAAGTAATACATGTGCACATGATTTCCTTTCTTAGCGTACCTTGGCAATGTTTACACAAAATTTTACATTAAAATGCAGTAAATGACAGGTACAAATATTTTGTACATTTTAGAAAGTAGTTTTAATTCAATGAAAGTCATTAAACTCACCAATTCGCGATTTCTTTAAGATCACAAATGAAGCCCCTCCTTCTTTCATTTTCAGGTTTCGCTTGGTAGCTCCCATCAAGTCGTACATCATAAGCATCTAGAATCCCACCTACAATCAAAGTCGTCTGCTTAAAATCCGCATTTTTCAACGCAAAAGGTGGCAACTCGGTTAAAAAATTTCCCTCGACAATTGGTATAAATGGTAAATCAGAATATCCCTTCGTTCCAAATTCGGCTGCTAATAAAACCGGCAATGTTACTTTTCTTAAGCAAGCAACTGTCTCACTGCGTCTGCAAAAGTGGAAATTTTAAGGTAATTGTAATTAAATATATTATTTTTGCAATAAAAACGATTTGTTATGCTATAAACACTACCTATCCGGATCATCAGAACAATTAAACCTTCTCGCCAATCCTATTCCTCTTCGAATAGCAGCTTCATTTTTGGTGAACTCCCAATGACCCGAGGCACTTCCTGCCTGAAGGATGGCTCGGTTGAACAAGGGCCAACTTAATTTGCTCAACAAATGTAAGGAAATAGAGTCAGCGCCATGTCCTTCTCCGAACAAAGTGATACTCTCCGCATCACCACCGAAGCGAGCAATATTGTCTTTGATGAACTGAAGCGCCATCAGCTGGTCAAAGAGGCCGCCATTTCCGGGTACTTCTTCCGAGGCAAAGTAGAGAAACCCTAATGAGCCCATTCTGTACTGGACTGAGGCCACAATGACTTGCCCCTTCACCGCCAGCGTTTTAAAGTCGAGTAAGCCACCTTCCCTGGAAGTGCCCCAGGATGTTCCACCGCCATCAATCCAGACCATCACAGAAAGTTTCTTCTGATTCCGACGAGCACTCGTTGGAGCAACCACGCTCAAATACAAACAGTCCTCAGAGACGTGGGAAAGAGGAAGAAATGTTTTTGAGATTTGGGGACAATGCTTGGCTGGAGAAAGGACATCTTTCACACCTTCCCACTTTTTGATTCGTTCTGGATGTCGAAATCTCAGATTGTCCACAGGAGGCTCCGCGTACGGGATGGCATTCCACCGGTCAACTTCCTCCTCGTCAACTGTATTCGCATTATCACGGTAACCTCGAATCCAGCCTTAAGTGCAAAAATATAGTAGATCTGAAGAAAAGAAAGAAATTTTTTGATAACACTAAATTTATTGAAAATTAAATACCATTTGTGGTCTCAATGGTGAGATTGTCACCGCTTTTGTTATCCCTTGCAAATCTTGCAATTCCAATTCCGTTGCAGGCCAAAAGAAGCAGCAATTGAAGTGACAAAATAATGTAGATAGAGTTAAAGTCCATGGCTCAGGGAAAGAATATATTTGCTAACATATGTTTTTAGACTAGTGTACAAGACGAAGAAGTAAATGAGAGTAATGTAATGATTTTGATATTCTTAAATCGACGAATATATATAATATTCTCCTCTGCTGGTTTGTCTTGGATGATAATTGCTGAGCTGAGGTTGCTCGAGGTCATTATAAAAGTATGGGATGTGATGCATGTCCCAGTATCCAATGTCAGATCTCATGAACCTGCTTTATGAATGAATGAGGCGATTGTCATTCTGATCCATCAGTGTAACTTGAAGCTTGCTTCATATTTGCTTATGGTATTTTACATTTGAGATTTCAGCATGTAAAAATGAGTTACGTGTTTGAAGTAAATTGTTTAAATGAGATGCTAGGGTCGCTTGACGTGATAGCGTGGTAGATGTGTCATAGCACATTCAAATTTTTAGTGTAGATTTGCTTTATGAATTTACAAACATTTGATTCACCTTTGTCAATTTTCATATATTGCGAGACATAATCATGACATTGTGATTAATTTCGCCAAATCACATTCTAATATTGATAATATGCCTATTTGACAACATGACCATTAAATCAGTTGAAATTTTGAAATCAATGTTTGCTGCCATATATTTTCCACAATACAAATATTTAAAAACCTATTTTCTCGTTCGTTTATTTTTGTTTTCTGGCGTAGTTTTTATTTTATTAAATATCAAGAGATGCGAATCATTTTATTAACCGCCAAATAAATTTATTTTGACGGATGACTCCCGCCCAAATTCCGACAAAACAAATTTCGTATTGGAAGTAATAAATTGAAAACATGTAAAACAATTATCTTTACAAAAATTACAACATCATCAATACGCCACTACTTCGCAGTATGTGCTCCGAGTATAAATTTTGTTACGGGCAATATAAATTTAGGTTCGTATAAAAGCATAAACTAAGGATCCTTCAGGAGCATAAATTTATACTCCTCTCAGCATAAATGAAGATTTCTCAAGGAACCTGAAGTTTTACTCTGACCATAGACAGAACTTTCCAAATCAGAAATGATTTAAAAATCAAACCAAAAAAAGATTTATTTCAAGCTTCAATTATCTCGCAACATGCAGTCCTAATTTCCTACTGAAATAGGATAGTTTGCAGTTAGCTCTCAACCTTTTGTCCAGGCATACATTCCACGTCGTATCCTGATCTACATTCACCTCTAAAAAGTTAATTCGAATTTGTAAAAAGCATTTGAGGAAATACATTGGAGCAAGTCATTTCCATTTCCAAGTCCCCCCCCCATTTCACAATGTTGACCGACTTACAAATATCCTCCTTTAAGTTGCACTCTTTCCTAAGCTTCTACATGGTACCTTTCCCTCTTTGTTGGAGTAAGGACTACTCCAAACTTGTTATAAGAAGACCGATTTGGAAGTCAATACCATGGGTTGTGCACATGATGTGCTTGTTCCCTTACGGACTTCTCCATTTATACATTCCCCTCACGCATTTCCTTGTCAAGCCCAGAACTCATTTTGAGAGATTGGTCGTACTTCAAATCGTTGGACTGGGAGGCGCATTTCTTTTGGGCGGATTGCTGGTATTCATTGCGGTCAAGGACACGATCAATTTGATAAATGCTTGCAATCAAAACTGGCACCTGAGCAGTATCCTTGTGGAACGTAAGTTGACACATTTTGGTCATTTGGCTCAAGTTCTGTTAAAAATGTATATAAATTCTTTGCAGAGTTTAGTCCCAGGATCGTGTCCCGGCCGGCGAATGATGTTTACGGATTTCTCATGTGCGCCATAGTAATTTACGCATTTCTGTCACCTCCCGTTATTGTCGGAGTGGTGATATACTTTAATACAGATCCGGCTTATTATATTTTTGAGGATTTTCTCCCAAATCCAATGTACCGGGAAATGCGACACATCTTCCTACCCATCTTAGGACGTATTGTCATTTTATATGTATTATTTTTGGAATGTGGCCGATCTCTTGGTTTCTTCCTGTTGGTTGTCCTGCATACCGTAGAAAGTAGCAGGGACATCGCGCACGTTGAGAGAATTGTCGCTGGGTTTGCTGTTTTCAAGGATGTGTACACGTATACAAGTTTGATCTTCAAGAAAGTCGAGTATTTCCTCAAGTGGCTCATATACATCGTTTTCACGACCCTCTTTTGGGCAGTAGTCGTGGGTTCCTGGTGTTGCGTTAAATGTTTCGGAAGGGTTAATAATTTCATGCTTATGATATTTGTGGCATCTACAACCGTGTTTGTTATCGCTGAAGTTGTTGCTGTGGGAATTGTGTCAACGGAGCTGGCTCGAGTTGAGAACCTGGTCAAATTTCACAGGGAGCGGCTGGAGTTCCGACGAATCAGGGAAAGTTCACGAATGCTTCGTTTGAGCATCAAGCAAGGTAAATCCATTATGCCGATACGAATGTATTATGGAGGGCTTTGGAAAATTGACGACAACTTCATGGTTGACTATTTATTTTTAAATGGATTGCGTTGCTTTGATGCCATATTGATTTTCGATTATTAAGTCTTGTTTAATAGTCGCATTTTCAATTTACATTTTCTGATTACTTTTTATGGAATACGATGATTCTTTGTTAGCTACACATGGAATAGTATTCTTCAATATTTGATGTCACCTCCTCTTACGATTAGTCGCACAGTTTGTATTAGTGAACACTAAAGCACATTTAGTAATAATGATTAAATTAGCTTAGAACTTTAATAAAGATTACAGTATTTAATAAATTTTACATGAGCAAATGTATCTGTAAATGTAGCCTGGAACAAAAATATTGAATCGTTTTTCCATAACTGAAATCACAATAAATTAGTCTTTACACAGGTTGATAAACCATATTTTACATTATGTGGATTACTTTCTTCGGATATATGATGTGGATATTTTTTTAATAAAAAAATCTTCATTAAAAGAGTTATATTCTTTTTTTCGGAAAGTATTTTGTAATTTTTAATTTGCTACATGGAGTTTCATGGTCTAATTGGGAATGTAATTGGGCCTCATTTACAAATTACAATTTGAGGTCTCTAAATAAATTCATATTTTTTACGTAGAATCAATGATTAAAATCAGGAATTTTTAATCTCAATTCCAATTTCTGACTTAGTTATCTGCAATTCATATCTGCAAAGTAATTCAATTACTGTAATTGGTAATTTGTAATTGAGAATCTCAATTTTAGAAAAAGTAATTTGTATTTTGTAATTGGCTACTTCAGACAGGATGAAATGTAATTGCTAATTTGTAATTTGAGTTGCCAACCAATGTAATTTAGTTATCTCTGTATTTGTCAATTAGAATGCTATTTGCTTTGTTATCTGTGCAATCCATATTTTGTTTGACAAATTCAATTTAATCAATATGAAAATGGGAGCTAATTCACAAAGTAGTAACTCATGTACGAGTCAGCATTTTATTGTTCAAATGTATGTTTTTAAAGGGAAGAGTCCACAACAGATTCATTAGGGTGTGAACTCTGTGAACGACTCCTACTCCGAAAATAGAGAAATATTCCAGCGACCAGGATTAGGATGATGATTGCAGCTGACACCACGAAAATTTGAATGACGGATACTCCTGAATTGCTAATGTTTCCATGTTGATCTTCATTTAAGTTGTTTGGAACTTCCGTCCTTGGAGCAGGTGAATACCATCCAGTGAAATCTACTCTTTTAGCTAAGTCGTCGCCGAAATGGGAACACTGGTTGAGTTCACTTCCATATCCATTGGTTGCCGTGATCGTGGAGTTTACATTCAGCACCAAGTACTCTTGTCCGTGGAAGGAATGGACCATCCAGAATAACTTATTCCAAGTTCCTTCTTCAAAGAGGTTTGGATTTCTGAAACGAATCAAGTAGCTCAGTTTTTTTTTCTGAAAAAAATGTGAAAATGAAAGTTTCTGAAACTTATTATTACCCGGTTTTGGCAAAATTGCTCCAGTACGTCATCACGAGTCGACTCAGCTCAACTTGCTCACTCGAGAATTTTTGATGAGGAACTAGCGGCTCTCCGAGTATATACGGAAGGTCATCTGGAAGGAACTTCTTTTTCCTCTGAGCCCAAATGCTGTTGTTGTTGGTCTCAGCAAAGTAATACATGTGCACGTAGTTTCCTTTCTTGGCATACCTTGGGAGAAAATAAACGTTTAAATAAAACTTTAACTGAAAGAAAATCTTCAATACCTTTAACAGTATTTTGTTAAAATTTGAAAATCAACGATAAACACCGTAATCGTACCCATGCACGATTTCCTTCAGATCACAAATGAAGTCCCTCCTACTTTCATTTTTTGCTTTCGCTTGGTAGCTGCCGTTAAAAAGTACGTCGTAGTTATCTTGGATCCCACCTACAATCAAAGTAGTCTGCTTAAAATCACCATTTCTCAACGCCAAAGGTGGCAACTCGGTCAAAAAATTTCCTTCGACTACTGGGATAAATGAGAACTGAGGGTATCCTTTCGTGCCAAATTCTGTCGTTAATAACGCCGGAAGCGTTATTTTTCTTAAGCAAGCAACTGCCTCATTGACTCTGCGAAAGAAGAAGACTTTAAATTAAAAAAGTATTTCTTTCTTTTCTGGAAAAATGTATTATGAATTCCAACATTACCTATCCCTGCCATCTGGACACTTTAGCCATCGCGATAATCCTAGTCCTCTACGAATAGCAGCTTCATTTTTAGTAAACTCCCAATGTCGTGAGGCACTTCCCGCCTGGAGTATGGCTCGATTGAAGAGGGGCCAACTTAATTTGCTAAACAAGTGTAACCCAATGGAGTCGGCGCCATGTGCTTCTCCGAACAAAGTGATACTCTCCGCATCGCCGCCGAAGCGATCAATATTCTCTTTGATGAACTGAAGTGCCATCAGCTGGTCAAAGAGGCCGCCATTTCCGGGTGCTTCTTCCGAGGCAAAGTAGAGAAAGCCTAATGAGCCCATTCTGTACTGGACTGAGACGACAATGACTTGCCCCTTCACCGCCAGCGTTTTAAAGTCGAGTGAAGCTGCTTCTCTGGCAGTATCCCTCTCAATGCCGCCACCATCAATCCAGACCATCACAGAAAGTTTCTTCTGGTTTCGTCGAGAACTTGTTGGAACAACCACGCTCAAATACAAACAGTCCTCAGCCACGTGGGAGAGAGGAAGAAATGTTTTTGAGATTTGGGGACAATGCTTGGCTGGAGATTGGACATCTTTCACACCTTCCCACTTTTTGATTGGTTGCGGATGTCGAAATCTGAGATTGTCCACAGGAGGCTCCGCGTACGGGATGGCATTCCACCGGTCAACTTCCTCCTCGTCAACTGTATTCGCTTTATCACGATAACCTCGAACCCAGCCTGAGTTTAAAGAAGACACATCTTAACAGAAGGAAATAAACACTTTTCTGTCATTTAATAAATCTGTGAAAATACCATTTGTCGTCCATAAGGTGAGATCATCATCACCAGATCTTTTATTGTCGGTGACAATCCCTAAACCGTTCCCGTTCCAGGTAAAAACCAGCTGGAGCTTGAGTAACAAGCCGATGTAGAATAAGAAATAAGAGTGCATGGCTGAGGGCAAGAATTTTGTGCCAACATATGTTTCGAGACTTGTGCACAAGGCGAGGAAGTAAATAGGAGCAGTGAAGTGGTTATTACGTTCATCAATCTAATTATTATTAATATATATAATCCTCTGCTTGTCGTGGATTTGGATTGAGAATAGCTGAGCTGAGATTGCTGAGATGGTATGTGATGCATGTGTGTATCCAAGGTCAAGATTCTTCAGCCTGTTTTTATGAATGGATGAGTCGACTGGCCTTCTGATCGATCTGATCCAACAGCTTAGCTTGAAGCATGCAAAAAGCAAGTGCAAAAGCAAGCAAAAATGAGTTACGTGTTTTATGTGAATTGATTGAATTGGATGTATGGTTCACTTTACGTAGCAGCGATTACATAGCTCTCACCAATGCATATACTAAATGAAGTCACATTAGTTTGAATGAATGACTGTCTTTTAGTTTCTTACTCTGTTTTTTAAAGCAAGAAAGGGCATAAAACACGTTGCTATCAGCAGTCTTAATCCCTTTGCAAACGTGGATTTATCCATCGATTTTTTCAGACTTACTTTCGCATTAAGCATTATCTAATTATATCGTAAATCGAAGCGAACCCCTTCCTGATAACTTGCATCCAAAATCAACATATTACTTGTGTAGGCAATTACAGAATATGATTGATTTTGACCATTCTTTTATCCCAGATGAAATTCAAGTGATGTCAAAGAGTTCCTCGAAAACTTCATTAACAAATGTTTGCAACATTTGTGTGTTGAACGGAGTATGAAGTTTTTTACGTATACGCCTTTTACGAATCATTCAACCCCTCATTTATTTTGTTTGCTTTTTTGAAGCCATGTTCACAAGATAAAAAATTGAAAAATGCATGGTTGGAATCAACATACACCAGTACGGAAATTCGCAATTCTACAGTTAACAAGTTTCTTAATTGTTTTGGCTTGTTTTCGATTTGAAAATCACGAAATGGGGTTTGTCAGACACGCATTCAAATGCCAGTATGGAAAATTGAAAAGAAGTACGACCCATTTCTTAGACCATCATGATTCAAACAATATCTGAGTTTCACCGAGTTAGTTTGCTACAAACAACATTCTCCCAATCATCATCTTCAACAAAACTCTAATCCGTAATTCCAAAATGTTGACAGATTTACAAAAACTTTCATTCCAAATCCATTCCCGACTTACTTTCTTCATGGTTCCCTACCCCATCTATTGGAGCGACGACTTCAAAAATATTCGAATCATATCGCCGACCTGGAAATCAATCCCTTGGTTTCTGTCTGGTGTTTACCTATTCCTTTGTGGACTAGCTTATGCACTCAGTCTCATCATATTCTTTTTATTGCAACCCAAATCGGCAAACCCCGATTTTGATCGAGTGAGCGCAGCCCTCGCGGCCGGATCGAGTGCTGGGCTCCTTATTGCCAGTTTCCTGGGCTTCATCCTCGTCAAAGATTGCGTCAATTTGGTTAACGCTTGCAATCAAATTTTAGCGCGCAACCGAAATATTGTTCGAGGTGAGATCAAATTAGATTATTAGTATTATCTTTTCTATATTTTTATAAAAAGATTTTTTTTGTTTCAGAATACCCCGCCGTAAACTCCAATAAAGACCGCGATCTCGTCGGACTGAGCATGTGTTTAATAGCGCTAGCACAACTTATCGTTCCCCATTTGACTGTTATTGTACAAGTAAGTGTCCATGTTGATCCAGGATATTTCCTTTTCGAGGAAATTCTTCCTCGCCCAATGTACCGAGAAATGCATCATATTCTGCTCTCTCTAGCAATCCGCATAGCTATTTTGTACGGAATATTGTTCGAAGTTTGTCGAACTGGAAGCCATCTTTTTCTAACTATCGCCGTGGTAACTCAAAAGTTTTACGAAAATGCGAAAATCACAGAAATAGTTGTAGGGACGGAGGAATTTCATGTGTTGTATTCCCACGCCCGTTTATTGTATGGCAAAATCAAGTACTTTATCACATGCGTTCTCTACCTCGGTCTCACCTACAGTTTTTGGGGAATTGTGATGGGCACTTGGTTTTGTGCCAAATGCCGAGGAAGGGTTCCTACAATTTTGTATGGAGCATTTATGTTATGGACAGCATCCTTAAGCGCATCTCAGTTCAAACTTGTTCTGGGTGTTGCAACCGTAGCTATCGAGTTTGAGAATTTGGTTAGAGTGCATTATAGAGAGGTGGAGTTTCGTAGGGCACGTAAGAAAATTTCAAGGAAACCACTTCGCGAGATTTTATGTGAAGCAAAATCTATACGACCTATACGAATTTATTACGGAGTATTTTGGGAAATGGATGCCATTTTTGTTGCGGATTATTTATTTCTAAATATTTTACGTTGCTTTGATGCTGTGCTTATTTTTGATTATTAAATTCCCTATTTGGCCTCTACGGATCGATAAGTAGCATCGTATTACTCACACATGTAAGTAGCACAGAGAAGTAACTCGTTGGTGTTTTCCGAGTTAATAAAAAGTGTGTTCCGAATCGTATCGGGAGCATTCTCTGGGATCTCCAACAAGTAAAGTAGAAATATCTTGCATTCCACCTGTTGAAGGTGTGGTTCAAAACTTTCATTTTCTCCACAAATTTATGACTATCGCCACAAAGCCGGACAGCAATTGGGAAAAATATTACAACTGTTCCGGTCGCAACCACTGCGAGTCCAATCAGCAAGATTGAAATGAAGATGGGAATGCGTCCCCAACATTTCAGAATTACCCAGTACAGCCCCGTGATAATTACGAGGATGCAGGATAATCCCAAGAGGATGCAATGGCGGAGTGGAAAATCAAGAATTTTGAAAACAATTCGAAGTTGATTGTACAATTTTAGACTCGTATAGTTTGTATAAAACTTGCAAGTGATTATGGTGTGCAGGTATGCCTCTGCTGTGGACAGCAAGACTAGAATACCAAATAAGAAAAATGCAAGAAATCTAATAACCTGCACTGCACAAACACCGCTTAGAAAGAGGCGACTTAGAAGGACAATTAAGATGGTGGAAATTTCACGCTCGTACGGGGAAGGAAGAAGGAGCTCGGAGACGAAGTAAAATGGGTCGAGATTTATGAAGACGCCAACACATGAGAGAAAGGGAACAAAGAAGGAAATCAAGTGCAAAAGTACTAGCATCAGACCGAGAATATCCTTGTTGTTTCTTGTTTTGATTTTGTAATCTGAAATTTCAGGTCAAAATTTAAAATATAAATTGCTTTTAATTTTTTATAATTAATGCTCATTAGTTCTCTTACTCGTGTATTCCAATTGTAGCAGCTGATTAACACTTGCGAAAGTTTCTGGACTTGCTCCGGTAACCAGGGAAACGCCTAACTGAAGGATGGATGTGGAGAGAAGGAATAAGAATATCATGATGTTAAGTGGTCCAATATTCTTCTGAGGATGGTATAATTGCAGGAGCAGAAGGGAGACAATGGACCCCCTCCAATTCCAATGGTTATCCCAAACAATTCAATGTAAAATGGCAAGTACTTCAGTTGGAGGAGGGGTGATTCCATTTCAATTACAATTCGAGATTCGTCCAATTTGATTTTCCCGGGGAAGGGGAACATCCACCCGAAGGCAATTTCATGAAGTTTGATGGCCATCTTGAGGTTTGGGGTGACGACAGAGTTGCCAAGTATGAAGTGGTCCGTTTTTGAATTAGAAAGGGAGTTTTTCATGTTTGATTTGAATACAGAGTTTTTCAGAAATATTGAAAGTTGGGAATAATACGTGGAGATTTCGTTAACGATTAAGGATATGTCGTGCATTGTCAAAATATGGACATATATGCCATGCAAGAGTATTAAAGATGTGTGATGGAATTCGAACCTAACGAAATTTCAATTTAAGATTCGATCTCATTTCTGTTAATCGAAGTCAGACGTTGGGTTTGTGAATATAATGTAATCGGAGCCCAGCGTTATTATGCGGAATGCCCAAAGACAAGAATCGTGATGTTTAAATTGTTGGAATGAAATTTAATTTTTATCTGGTGAACGTGGATATTATGTAAATTATTATTGCGGATGTTATTACGCCATTTCTTACTTTATAACCGAATCTGGAATTCGAAAACTGCTTTAAGTTATACCGGGTCCTCCGAAACAACTATATAATGCATGCCATTATATTACGTTTTTGAAATGTAATATTCTAATCAAAATATAGGTCCAACTAGATTAGGATTTCGGTAATGAGTTCAATTTATACTTGGTTTTGATACTAAAACTTGAATCCCTTACTTGAATGTATTCACCACAAATAATTACGTCTACATTTGAGTACACTTACACTTGAATTGATTTATTTGGACCATATAGAGGCCATCGAGAACGATCAATAATTACTTTTGCAAATACGTTTTAAGCACAATATACAAAATGTTCTATCCTGCCTCCAGTACTAACACTGCTGTACGCAAAGTTAAAAAGCATGGACTGATGCTTTGAGAATTTCTTCAATACGTACGTAAGTACGTAAGTAATTACGTAAGTTTTTCAACGTTGAAATGACAAAAATTGGCCAAAATTAAACTTTTAATATTTTTATCGATTTTTTGCCATTGGTTTTGTATCTAACAAGGCATTAAATTAAATTTCTATTTAAGTTACATTTTAATATAAATTGACAAACATTGTGCTTGTAAACAATTTTTCTAACAAAAACATAATTGTTGCTAATCCATGCAAAATAAATATCAAGATCCACATCATTTTTAACGACTGCGCCGAAGTTGGATTCTCCTCAAAATTATGCTCCTTGTTCAACTTATCCAGCCCAAATGTTGTCTGTCCCATCCAAGCCAAAGTGGTCAGAATGCCCCTTTTCTTAGGGGTTCCATCCTGTGCTGGTTCAATATACGCGAGAACATCTCGAAGTACAGCAGCTCTCACAAATTTCTCTATCCTTCCGATTATTCCAGATTCCACAAGTCTGGCTAGAATATTCACAAACGGCTCCGAGAGGATATGCCTGGAATTAGTCATCCAAAATTTGAAATCTTGCAAAAAATATTGATTTCGAGTGGAATGCATTCTTCGATTTCCAAATATCCCAAAGGCTTCTCTCAGGAACCTTTGGTTTACATAACCTCCCTCATTTTGGTATCTCGTGGGAGAAATTAAAACGAAGTCATTGGGGGCCGTCTCAGATTCTCTATTCGCACGATTGATTAATCTTTCATTGTTGAATCGATTAATTATTTCAATCGTGGGGTGGGATCCAATTGTTTTTGTTTTAGTTTTGAGCTGCTCGCATAAATTCAAAATTGACGAATTTAAAAATGCCGCTCTGTTCTTACTACACTTTTGCCAAAACGCCTGGTTTAATTCCAAAGTCGTTAGTATTGGAAATTTATCAAGTTTTTCGTAAGCAAGATCCCTAAAATTCTTCGGGAAATCAGTTCTTTCCGATTCTGCCGTTAGGAACGAGTACACACTTGAAGTATAGAAATTGTACAAGATAACTGCAACTAGCATCCACAACCCTATTATACACCTTTTACCGCCAATGTTCCGAATATCACCTTGCCCCAATCCAACCGCGAAAATCAAAAATCCCGCTGATTTCACTTTCAACAAGGAGAGTATGAAGGAGAGAATTAAACAAAGTACTAAAATTAAGAGCCAGCTGATTGCATCGAAAGGATCCAAAAGAAAAGTCCAATTTATCTGGTTTCCTCTAACATTTTCCAGAAATGTTGTTAACTGAAAATCGGTGAATTCCATTCCATACGAGAAAATATCGGCGGGATACTTGTTAATATTCGAAGCTTCAAAAGATATTTGTGGGAAAAGATCACTTTTACAAACTTTGTAATCAGTGCAGTTAAACTCTTGCATAATGGTTGCCATAGTGCAGTCCTTGAGTGTGAAAGCTAGCTTCCAGGTGAAAGGTGGTTTACCAATATATCTCCGAAAATCGAAGCATGTAGCGAACACACGCTTTTGCCATTCATCGACAAGGATTGTCTTTGGGATTAAATGATTTTTTATTAAGCTTGACCGAAGATCTTTGAGTGTTTCTGGAATCCGTATTTGAATTGTTAAATTGACTTCGTTTAACTTGTTCAATATCTGTGGGACTGGTAAAAATAACTCTCCTCCGGCAAAGAAAATTGTATCAGCATTTTTCATTGGTGATGACACTCGTTCGAAAACGGTAAATGTTTCCAAAGGAAGAATAATGTAGTTCTGCGTGTTATACAATGGCGCATCTGATTTCTGAAATCGCCTCAATGACCGTTCAACGTAAAATAATGTATGCGTTAAAATAATGATTTTAGATTCAAATGATAACTTTGGCGAAAGAATTTTTGGAACTTGGACGGAACAGACTTGGCCAAACTTTCTGGCTTGCACTTTGGAAAGCAATGGAGATAGGAAGGACGAGTTAATCTGAAGATTTTGCTTCTTTGGTGAATAATTTCCGAAAATGGGTGTAAGATTTGTAAGATTCTGAAGTTGATTACTTAATTTGTTGTAGGCAAAGCTGTCGTAAAATGTTGGGGCGATATTTGCGTGATTTCTAATTTGGCGTCGAACGCAAACGATTGGGGTTTTGCAGAAGCTTGAGAAAGAATTGTAAACTGACGTGTCCTCTGTGCTTGGAGAGAAATCCAAGAAATTTATTGTGCATGGCTGGAAAATTGAAAATATATTTGGAATTTCATTCCCAATGCCTGGAGGAATATCCTTGAGGAGTAAGACAACAAGACAAAACATTTGGTAACGAGACATGTTATGTACGTTTGGGCGGTTCAAGATGGTAACTGGTCATCATATCTTACATGACACGTACGCACGCATACATACCCTTGATCTGACCTAGAATTGATTCCATTCTATAATTGAACAAGACTAGAACATCGATAGGTATCGGAAACAAGTGACAAGTGATTAATGAGAAGAGAGGATTATATTTGACATACACTTTATATCCGTTACGGCTACGAAATTGGGAGCAATCAGGTTAATAAATTTTTTAGCTGGTTTCATTGAGAAGTTATAGAATATCATCCACTCAAATAGGAACGAGTCGATTATACTGCAGCTCTTGACATAAACTAGTAAAAACGCAAGTTTAAATTGATAAATTAAATATTTTTCATTGCATAATTTTGTAGAACTGAGCCAATTTTTTAAGCCAAACCAGACTCATACACAACGACAGTAGCAGCAACGCCTTCCCCAGTAGCAACGTGTAGCCAAACAACAAACAACCGCCATCGACATTGCACAAGCGACATCTGCTCCACTCTACTATTATCCGTATCGGTTGTCATCATGTTTCTCAAAAATGTTTTTGAGCACTGCGACATGTACGCCATTGTAAATTTATTCCGTTTCGCTTCTTTGTTCCTGTGAACGTTTTCGTAAATTCTTGCATGATGTGGTTGATCAAGAATTGTTTGGAATTTCGAATTTGTGTGGCCTTAAGAGTCCCCACATCCTTAGCCAATCATTTGTTAAAGTTGTCCGCCCAGCAAGCCCACCACCACACTTGTTCATTTCTGGGTCGCCGACCCACTGGCTCAATAAACCACCGACCCGACCCGCGATCCGACCCAGCTT
>JAQFZW010001878.1:0-21815 GCA_034687055.1 Heteromurus nitidus
GAAGGAGTAAGCTAATTTCTGTAAGCTGGAAAGAGTAACCTATATTCAGTGTAAGAGTAAGGTAACTTCAGTAACATCTGATAGTTCCGTCCGAGACCACAACATACTTTTTTGGATGGTTTGGATTTGTTTGTTTTTTTGAGATCGGAAGGTAAACTAAAATACGGTTTAATGATTGGTGTTGTGAGACGTTAGTATTTAGTAGTGATTTTCATTTTTGTTGAAGGTTACAGAGGTTACAACACAAACGACTTTTTTGGTAGAACCGTGCGTGTCCAGTACTTTTAGCCGTTGGCCGTTTTAAACGTGGAATTAGCAATGTATTCCTCTGTTAGATCGGTATTCTGCCAAGAAGGAAAAGAAGACAAAGCAACCTTTAGCCCTTTTGTTTTACGTGACCCTTCGGAATGGCGAAAAATGAGGGATCCGAAGTACTGGGAGACTGAGACGGAGAAGGGACCCACTGCAGCTGAAAACAATCCTTATGTAGGTTCCACTCCTAATCTTGAAGTTGAGATTGAAATTCTTCGGAAGCAAAATGAGGATCTTCTACGGCGAGTTGAAACTTTGGAGAAGGAACGCTGTCAAGAAACAGCTGGCGTCACATCTGACGAGCACGTGGACAACGACGATCCACCGGTGCCAGCTGAGGAGGGTCAACAACAAGTGGCTTCAGCGTCTTCAAGATCCGAGAACTATTATGAAAAGGACACACCATCAACTCTGGCTACTCCTCCTGTTCCGGTACAGCAGGTGGTTGACAACGAGAGTGACGACACTGTCAGTTTGGAACGAGATGGCGTAAATGAAGTGGGAACGAAGCAAGGGCCAAGTCTTGCGGGAGGGGATGAAAGACGACCTCCAAGGACTAGACGGATTAACGAACGACGGAGGGCAAGGAAGCAAAAGGAAGGCAGCTCTGACGGAAATCCGAGGGATATGGTATTCGCCTTCGAATGCGATAAATGTGACAAAAGGTTGGCTATGACTATGAGGACATTAATGCCGATTTCCATTCGATTTTTATTTCTTTAATCATTATCATTATTACTAATTTCAAGTTAGATGAACATTTATATATTCAATATTTACAGATTTATGCAAATGCTTGGATTACGGATCCACCAGGGAAGCATGCACTCTGCCTCGAATCCCGACTCGGTCAAGAAATACCAATGTAACGTTTGTGGAAAGGCGTTTAGAGCCCCACATCATCTGCGTCTACATGAAGTCATGCATGCTCCAAAGGGTGATTTCAAATGCGTTCATTGCAATAGGTAAGCATCTAGCTCCTTACATTCGTTTCGTATGTTGTAGTACAACAGTTGCATGTACGTATATGGCACTTTTGCTTAAATTTGCTTGAAAATAAGCAGTCTTAGCAGTTATTGGAATACCGTTAGTTAGTTAGTTTTTATTAAAGTGTTACATACATAGTTTCAGGCAAATTTAAACATTCACTTGATCTCCCAACCAGAACACTAAACACCGTTGTTGTCTTCAATTGTCTATAGATCGTTTGGAACATCCACAAGCATGAAGTGCCACCAAAGGAAAGCCCGGTGCGCTAGGACAAATCGCAGAAAATCGTCTAAATTACAATCCCAGTCCAGCGAAGAACTGACTGCTCATTCATAGGTGACCAGACCAGTCGTAAAGACAGATAAGATAATAATGATATTATATTTGATTTTCATCAGTTATTCCTGATAATGTAGATGTGTAGATGTAATCAAGCAATAACATATTACCATTATATTCAACATCATGTAATTGCATTAAAACTATTCGAAATATTCGAATGAATAAAGTGACACGAGTAATGATAATGATGCACTTTTGCAACGTTGCTCATATAATACTTTAATTTTTCGATGGTTTTGCTTTTAATTGCTTTCATTTTCTACGATACACTCCACTATTTGACTAGGTATAGATCTTCCTTTCCTTCCAGCAATCATAAAGTACAAGTATTAGTATTAACATTAAGTGTACTGTACATTTAAGAGCAAACTTCTTGGAAGTTAAAACATTTATGGCTTAGGTAATGACAATGATGCCGTACGTGCTATTTATTATATGCTATTCAGACAAAGTAAAACTCAATGATAGGGATCGATGGTTGGGTATAGCGGTGACTTGCATTCCAGGTGTATGACACATGACACCTGTTGCATAAAGTGATTTGCTCAAACCTAAACCTACATAATATATATAATGAAATCTCTGTAAACTTTATATCATACATTCCTACCCAAATTCGCATGAATATTTGAACCAAGCCGAGACTCGAGACGTCGAGACCTAGGAAGCGTATATAAAGTATAGAAACATACATAATACATATGAAATATCCCGATTTCGTAATCAAATGATCACATCAAATTATATCTGCTCAGCAGTTCGTCACCCATCGATCCTGCATCTCCCGTGATTTGCTGGACTGGTCTGCTACATTTTTTTATTAATTAGTTTACGCAATATGGGTGCGATAACTTACAGAGCTGCAATAATAGACTTGCTGCGAAATATGAGTCATTTGTGCAGTGCTATGAATTTGGCACTTGGCTTTCATGAGTAAGCTCTCGAGATCTCTGAATTCGTGAGTGTGCAACAGGCAATATATATATCAGAATCAGGATGACGCTATAATAATACGCATGCCATACATCAAACGGCGAAAGTCATACAAAGTAGTTTATGTTGTAGGTTGTATACATCAGTTTACTTTAGGATATTTTGTGTGGATGAGGAATGAGGTCTACTTCAAAGGGTTTAGCTTTAATACAAACATCGTTATGCAGAAGTTCGTTGGGCGAAGATAGCTATCATTAGAGCATGCATAAAATGCAGATGGTATATGCACAATTGAAGAGTGCTCTCATCCTCATCTCACCTCACATGTTTATACGTAGATCCTTATGTATGCATTGCGGCTGTATGCGAACAGCAGAAAAAGTGCATACGGATCGGATGGTGATGTTTTTATATCTGAAATATCTTCACTTTAAAACCAAACCAGCAGAGCCTTTTAGATACATTCCTATTTTGTTTTGCAAATTTCATTTTGATGAATATTTTTTTGCATTGCAACAGCAGCCGTGTTCTGTGTTGATGTTTGTGAGCAGCAATAAACATACGACCGCATTGAAAAGCTCTCTCAAAGCTTTATACTGAGCAAGTGCCTTTGACGATCACGATTACTCACCCTTCTTCATTCTTCATCCAAGCAAATAATCAAATTTAAAGTGAAAACTTCGTCAATCAGGTGAGTTAAAAAAATGTATTTGATTTTGTTACTTTAACTTGTTTGTGTGCAACTAGTTTTCATACTTTGAAAAAATCTGTGCCGTATGTTGTATGTGACATAAAATTAGCAGAAATTGTTTGAAGGGTTAAACTTGGTTTCGCTGTCGGGCGTGTTCTAGGACGAGAGTAAATCGTGTGTTTGAGCTTGTAATTACGATTTTTGTGAGGTTTTGTTGTTTTCTTGCCTGGAGGTAAGATTTAATGTGTTTCTGCCAAGGTTGTTTTTCAAGATTTAATGTTCATTCATCGTGTGACGTGATGAATGGCTGAATGAGGGATTACAAGACATTTTTTAGAGATTTTTTATAAAGTTGAAAGTATCTGCACTTCTGCAGTGACATGTGTGAATACTGGGAATGTCTTCTAAAATTATAAAACAAAATATGCTTACTCTTTTAATTTAGTTATTGTGGAGTACACTATGCACTATCAACTATGTAGATGTATACTATGTTGTAAGTTGTATGTGTGAAACATGAATGTGTCCACTGTATCACTTTTGGATGTTGTTGATGTGATATGTTAAGTCGTTAAATTACAAAGTTCCAGTAGTTCCACACACAATGATAACACGTACATATGATCAGTTTATAGAATTGTTAATTGCTTAATGTTTAGTACCGAAGGACGTAAAAGAGCTCTCGGCCCGCCCAGTTAGTTACACATGTAAATACAACATGTGGCGTATTCCTGTCATGGTATATCTGTGGTACATATAACATCCAAGCAAGTCGTAGATCTATTTTTTTATTTTATGGTGTATGGACTTGCACAAATATTTAAATTATCATTCAACATTTCGCAAGATATTGTACGAGAAGGGCATAAAAAGTAACGGAAGTACAAAATGAAGAACCGGAAACGGAAAATTTATCAAAAATATAATGTAGAATGTGCAAGGACATACATGACCGATGGCTTGGTTTGTCCAGTTTCTCACAAACAACCTCAATTAGTCAGTTGTGTTATGCTCCCAGTACTGGTGACTGGTATGGTCCAGCATAGGACCAGCAGATAGCAGAATATTATTGTGTCCGTCAAACTTTTGTCGTATACAACAATATAGTGCACAATATAGTTGTATACAATATAGTGCATGCTAATTCCTAATAGGCGAAGGAACTGGGTTTCTGTATCCGTATTACTAAAATTACTGGGAACGCTCTTGATGAATGGGTGCGGGAGACACACGATTAATTTGTGTTGTATTTGCTTCCGTTTTACAGATCTTGGAACTTTGACATTGTCAAACTGGGCAGGTGCTGTCGCTGAATCGACAATCGTTGGCCTTAGGATTATGTTTTGGATGCGACATACCAAAAATGTTGCAATGAGATTGGATTGATGTTACTGTTGTATTTGGAGTTAACATCCGACACTCCCACTTCATTAAATACAGAATCCTATTTATGATTGTGCTATTAAAACTGTTTAAAGTGGGACAATAGGAGTTAGAGTTTCCACCCACACCGCCGTATGAAATAACTGCCTTGCCGGTGAATCCAGTGAAGTTATGCGTACAAGAGTGAAGGTTCTACGATAATATATTCGAATAACTACAAACTACAATCGGAGCATTTGAGCAGTATTACATTTCCAAGATGACAAGAGATCGCTTAGCGGAGTTCCGCCGGAAGGTATGTTTTTATGTACTTTTTGTGTTCACATGCTCCATTGCAGAGTAAAGTGCAGCTGCAGGGACACTTGTTGCTCCCTCCATGCTAAGCTGGAGTTCCATGCTCCCTCCCGCGTGGCAAAGGTTGAGAAATTAAGCTTTCACCTCAGCGGAACAAGAGCAGAGGTCTTCGTAGCTTGGCTTGAATTGACTGAACTAACCTTTTTATGAATGAATAACTAGGCGAACATCACAGATGGAGGAGGGGACGCCGTAGGGAATACAGGCAACGCAATGGAAGTACCCGGGGCGTCGTCAACAAATGGTTCAGTAATTATCGAAATGCAGAACATCGGTAGCGACAGCGAATTAGAATCCTTTTTTAACCAGGTATCCTTTTAAAACCATTCTATATAAAAAAAATTGTCATTAATTAATATCAGCGATCAATAATATTTATTTACATTCAACGTAATATAGGTTGGAGATCTAAAGAAACTGATTGATGACCTAAAGGGAGATGTAAATAAAGTGAAATTGTTACATAGTAAAATCTTGTCGACTCCTATTCCCGATGAACGTAAGCATTTTTGCTACTTTGTTCACGTGTAAGTGTTTATCGAGAACAACGTAATATTTATTGTGTTTGGTTTTGCAGGGAAGAAGACCGAGCTGGATGATTTGATGTCAACTATCAAGACAAGCTCCCAAGTAATACGAGCTAAACTTAAAGGTACATGTCATGCTCTCATGCTTTTGTAAGCCTTTCCCTCGTATAATCCCCTGTAATTAACACGAAATTATTCAATTGGCAGATATGGAGAAATCAAATGTAAAAGCAGAAGAAGAAGATAGTGGTTCAGGGTCAGCATCGGTGAGAATAAGAAAGACACAGCATTCTGCGCTATTGCGCAACTTCATTGATGCGATGAATCAGTATCAACTTGCACAAACTGAATACAGGGATAGATGTAAAGATCGTATTAAGCGACAGTTGGAAATTAGTAAGTTTAAGTACATAATTGTCGCGATGGAAGGAGTTATTGGATGTTCTGATTTTTGTGACGTGATATGATTGAACTTTTCTCTTGTAGCGGGTTCTAAGTTCTCAGAAGAAGATGTCGAGGATATGATTGAGCAAGGAAATTTTTCAGTCTTTACACAGGGGGTAAAGTTTTTAAAATAATTTAGTTATTATTTTATTATACCGGCTGACAAATTTCCATTCATACTTGTTCAATTATTTTCATTGATAGAATTACAATTTGTTTACTCTAGATCATAATGGAAACGGAACAAGCGAGACAGATGCTTGCGGATGTGGAAGCACGGCATAATGATATCATTAAACTTGAAAAGTCCTTGAAAGAATTACATGACTTATTTCTAGAAATGGCACTTTTAGTTGAAAGCCAGGTAAGAGCAGTCTAAATTTGAAATCGTGTTTTAATCCTCTAATATTATGAATATCTATTCTATTCTATATAGCTATTATTAATTATGAAACTAATAATAGCGTATTTTGTTTCAAAGGGTGAGGTAATCGATAGAATAGAGACACACGTCTCGGGAACACAGGAATATGTTGCGAAAGCACAGGAACAACTAGTTGCAGCTCAAAAGCTGCAAACTAGTGCACGAAAGGTATGTCATTTACGAAATTATAAATTCGCATTATTAGTAAATAGATTACATGCTAGACGCTATTTGGTGCTGACAATTCTTAAACTCCTCTTTTACCAATTTGCAGAAAAAAATCTGGATAATCATTATTTTGGCAGTGATCGCCGTCGTCCTTGCCCTTATTGTCTACTTCTCACTTCCATAGTACAACTTCAACGAGTGCCTTTTTGTCTAAAACGGGATGCTATTGCCTCGTGCCTTGTTTCCTTTCAGTACACCTTTGTTCCGGAATTGCTTCTGAATGTAAGGTGACTGTTATATGTTTGTCCTCCTCATTGTGATGCTGACAGGTTATCAATTTAGGATAAGTACGTTGTGTTGTACAGTACTGGCCGAACCAAACCAGAGTCTTTAACTTCCTTATAGATGTATCTTTCGATATCTACTTGTACTTAATAACAAGATCTAACTGCCTGACTTTTATCATGTGATGTACATGATGATTATCATTTACCCAATCACAATTCAAAACGATAAATTGCAATTGCCAACAAAGACATGTGTATCATCTTGCATGAATTGTCACTTTCCTTTCTTTAATTTATTATTATTGTTGTAATCGCTCTCGAACAAACACCAAAATCATGCTTAATTTATTGCCGAATATTTACAATATAAGTGTTTAAATAGTTTTGTTGTACATGTGAAAAATTCGTTATTGTTATATAGTGCTTTTGCTTATTCATATATTGTAAGATAGTAACCCTACAATAATTATTTCTTTGGAAGATAACTGGGACACGCTCTCCTGTTCCTGCATTTATAGCATAAATTTATGAATATATAAAATTACTTACATATATTCCTATTTTACAACCTACGAATACTTTATAAAGTGAACTTTAAACGAAGTCGGTATATAGCAAGAAAGATGTATTACATAGTCGTCCAACATTCGGGTCGCTTCCCATATAAAATCTATTTTTATGTAAAACATTGAGATTAATGAAATTATTTGAATTGTATACACTAATTACTATATTCATCTACCTACACAAGAACAAAGTCAATAACAATCGAACAACCGTTACCAAAAAGCAAAACGAACTCTATAAACCAATGTAAAACACTTCTTTCATTTGTCCAGTAAACCGAGTTTGAGACATAAGTACTTGCACTGCTGAAAATAATTTTTGGCAATGTCTCTAAATATCTCCATAATGTAAGGTTATGTCCACGCGAGGTCAGGTTATACAAATACGCTTAGCAGAACAAATTTGATATCCCACTGAAATCTCCAGTCTGGTTATCCCCTTGGTTAGGTTGCTGTTGCTGACCACTTCGATTCGTTGTCTGGCTAGTTTGCTGCGTATTAACCGTGATGCTGCCAGCGTTGATTGTACCACCTTGGGTGGATATGGTAATTGGGATGCCTCGCTCAAAGCCAGTGTTTCCTGTTGCAGCCGCGGCAGCTTGAGCGAGTTGTTGAAGCTGTGCGGCATCCAATATCATCGTGCCGCCTTGATGCTGAATGCGCACTCCCGACGTGATTCCCTTCGGATCAAGAGAACTGGGTTTAGAAATCGTTACGAGAGGAAAATGAACATAATATAAAGCTAATCAGTACCTGGGAGACGCCCTGCGCATTCACACTTTGCGTTGTTGCAGCCGTCGAAATTTGTACGTTTCCTCCTGTAAGATCCTCTAGCTTAATGGCTCTTGTGGTCCCACCTTGTTGTATACCAATTATCCCTTGTGCCTGGAGTTCCTCCAGTTTCACACCTAATGTCCTCTGCAAATCTTGGGCGGTCATTGAGCCGGACGGAATTGAGGCAAGAGTTTGACCAAGGTCCTGTTTATTCTGCACGAGTATAATACGAGATTTCCCTGATTTCCTCAGACTGCCAGGAGTAGCAGTAGTAGTAACAAACTGAACATCAAGAGGGGAGGAAGAAACAGCAGTAGGACCAGAGTGAGAGGTCTTTAGTAGAAACGAAAACAAGAACAAAAAAAGCCAAATCGATTATGGTGGATTTATGTCTCGCCAGAGAGGAGTGCGTGCCAGTCGACTCTACAAGTATAGTATAGTAATTATTTAATCTCATGCGGGTCATCAAAATTAAAATTGGGAACAGTTTGTAGTGATATGATAGCGTGAAAATTTTCTTGGAATAACATGGCCAAGAGTTCTGCTAGCTCAGCGAAGACATGCGCACTCCTCCTTCCACCATTGAAACAGCGTCAACAAAATTCATAAAAACTCAAGTGTGAATGTGCGATACTGATGAAATAAATACATGCAGATTGGTGCATGTAGAAAGGGTTTTGTCATGCATAGCGTGAAAATGGGTGGGATGAGATGGATTAGGATAGGCCACTACACTACATTGATCATTCTTGCAAAGTTGACATGTTTATATTTTAAATTCCTGTTCTGCAACGTATTAAAACCGTGTTACCGTTTGGAATTGCCGAAGCTGAACAACGCCAGCGTTCGCCAGTTGCTGAAGATCGAGAGCAGATGTGCCTGAAATTTGGGCGTACGTTGTACCAGAGTCATCCCCTAGGGACTGATGAGGTAGAATGAATTCAAGATCACCTCCTGGGGTTGTGGCTACGGCTGCTACGCCCATTTCCTGTTGCTGTTGATGTGGTTGTAATTGTTGTTGAGTTAGGGCTTGTGTTTGAACCTAGGGTAAAATAACAATTGAAGTAATTGGTAAAAGAAATGAGAGTTTTCTCTTTTCTATTTATATTTTGCAAAGTGAACCTGTTGTTGTTGCTGTTGTTGAGGGGTTGGCTGTTGGATAGCAGACTTTTTTGCGTAAACAACGCTTTGGTGTTGTTGTTGCTGCTGCTGCTGATGTTGCACTTGTACAGGTGCCTGTGGCTGTTGCTGGACCGGAACTGGTTGTTGCTGTTGTTGGACATTTTCGCTAGTTGCAGCTTTAGTTGGTGTTCCAGATGCTGTATTTGCGCCTTTGTGGGGCCTTGGTTTGTAGGGCGACTTGGCGGAAGCATTTGCTCCATGATGACGGGTTTTGTGCTCCTTCAACTTGTCTCGACGGGTAGAAGCATAATCACATTCTTCACATTTGAACGGTCGCTCGTTAAAGTGTATTCTTTCATGGCGAACGAGGTGGGATTTTTCCAGGAAGCGTCTTCCACATATTCCACACACGTGAGGTCTCACACCGGCATGGGACCTCATGTGAGAATCTAACTGAGATTTTTTCGATGTCGTGTATTTACAGGAGACATCATTACATTTGTACAGCTCTGAAATTTAAATTTATCATTAAATAAAGAAATAAGAAATCATAGATTCATACTTTTGCTATCTAATCGAAGTATAGTATTACCTCTTCCCTTCTTCCCAGACAAATGATGAGATTTCTTATGATTCGTAAAATGGTTTAGGTATTTAGTTGAAAATGGACATTGTGTACAGGCATAGGTCTTATCGGTGTTGTGCCCAACGCTATGTTGGTCCAAAGAATTCTTGGAAGCAAAGTTCCGTCCACATATTCCACCTTGAATGTTCACAAAAAGCATAATATTTTCTTGGAGTGTCATGTAACATCTATTGACATCTATTTATATCAATTCTCAAACTTTTCACTTACAGCGATACGGTTTCTCGCTATTGTGTGTTTTTAAATGAACAGCAAGATTGGACTTTGTTCTACTCTTGAATTCACATTCTGGACAGCTGTATGGTTTTAAATCAATATGGCCCATCTTGTGCGCAATCAGCGTCCCGATTTTGTTACAGCTGAATTCACCTTTATTAAAGAACATTAAACATGACTAACAAGAGAGTTCACCGCAGCACTAAAGGATTGCCACCTGGTATTAATCAACACGTAACTTACAATTGCTGCATTTATAAGGAGGTCCGTCAAAGTGAGTTTTCATATGGAGAAAATATTCCCTATTCCATTTACACGTGAATCCACACTCCGAACACTTGTAGGTCACGTCATGCGCATGAATAGATGCCAAGTGTTTCTCAAGTCTGGAAACCTTTTTGGTGAAAAAGGGACAGATGTGGCAGCGATAACTCCCATCCGTTTGAATAGGATCACACTCCTCGTCCCCACTGCTATCCGCTACAATTTCGTTCTCTCCCAACTTCCAGCTTCTCGGCTTGTCCAACCGAGCGGTGACCCATTTTCGAACCGCACGGTTCCTCTGGATCTTCGCCAGAATCTTTTTCCTGCGTTGCTCCAAGGTCAATTCTGAACAAATAACAGCAACCACCGGGAGCATAATAAAATCGAAATGGCAAATTTGATGTAATGTATAATACAGCATAAACATTTCTATTTAATTAAACTTTCGAGGAAACCACATGATAAATAAATTTTAAAAAATCTATACATACTTCTTATCTTTCGTCGTCCAGATGTTGGATCGTTTTCATTTCCCCATTTCTCCCCATGAACAGAATTCGGCGGTGGCTGGAGACCTTCCATTGCGGAATTAAATGCCATTTGTAGAAGGTTATCATTGAGTCCAAGAGGCTGATCTGGTTCCTTCGCATGCACAACAATGTCAGTGTTAGAAACATGGAAATAATAAAATAAAATAAGACAAAATCTTCAAATAATTATATTTCCCCAATACCTGTCCAAATCTTTGCTGTAGAGCCTGATAAATTTCTTCATACTTCTGAACCTGCATCCCTTTCTCAGCCAAACTATGGAGAACATAATAAAAACTTCTCTCGCTTGTTCCGAACAATGGTTCTTGATCTATAAACTCCACAATCACGTTCGCATCCATCGTTGTCCACTCAATATTCAACAACAACTGCTTGAAATCCCTTTCTCTATTCACTTGGTCATGGTACACCCACCTACTCATAAACTTGACCGCCACATCTTGCGGAATGGACCACGCCTTTTCAGTGACAAAACTTTCCACCTGCTTTGGCGACAATTCCATCATCACTTGATGATTTATCACTTCCGCCAAATGGGTTTGCACAAAAAGGGTCCCAGCTTTGGCAAGACTTTGCACATTAAACCTCTCACCAACTTCCTTCATTTGAAGGCAATTCTCACAGTCAAGGAATCGTTCCAGATACTGGGCACAGTACGTCTTCAACTTATTCATGAGGAAATGATTCGCCAGTCTCATTAACTCCCCAACATTGCTCTTATCCAACTGGATTTGTCCAGTGTACATATAGTTCAAAAATGAGATAAAGGTTTCCGGATCTGAACAGCTAATCACAAGGCTTTCACAAATTCCTTCGCCATACTTATTGCAACGCGCCCAGTGTCTTGCAGCACCGCTTAATGTTGCTGCGGGCGTCACCTTCGATCTACTTCCGGCGTGGATGGACCTTGTTTGAAATATGGAATCGAAGTAGGGGGATGATGCAGCAAGGATTGCTCGGTGGGCATAGAATTCCTTCCCCTGAACATGTAGCACTACATCGCAGTACTTCTCTCGTTCACGAAACTTTTTGAAGAAGGCAAGGAGTTCGGTGCCACGAGTCGTTTCCGTTACTTCCACCGGACTATTGTTTTGAATTGGTTGCACTGGGGCAGGCGTTGAGGGAGGATTCTGCTGAGGATGAGAAATGGCTGTTCCTCCAGGAAGCATTTGTCCCACAGGAACTTGAACATGTTGTTGCAACTGCTGCAGTTGTTGTTGAGCTTGTTCCACCTGGCTCGCGGATAACTGTTGAACGCCTCCTTCTCCAGTTACAGCGATACCAACAACCTGATCTGAATTCATGTTGACCGAGATATTCCAGAGGACCGCTTAAAATACTTAAATGAGCAAGAGCAACAATTGGTTTATATTTTATATTTGTTCCTTCCTTTTATTATAATTACATAGTTTAGAGTTTATCAAATCAATGGTATTACCTTCAAGGTGGCATTCACAATGTATTTCGGATTATTCGGATTCGGATCCTCCAACCTCTGGCTTTCTCGCTTGTACGAATTACACCTCAGTACTCAGTTACTCGTTACTCTGCATTCCCAAATACGATCACCTTTTGATGATGACTGCAAAACATTGAACACTGGAAATTTAACTTTCTTCAAACTTTTAATCACCATCCAACCTGTGACCTGTCTGCCTGTCATTTGTGAGCTAAAGCGTCCACATCCCATATCTCAATGTTTTCATTTTGCACTCGCTATATCTGTGCCATATGAGAAGATTGAGAATTTTATGATTTGTTTGTGTTGTTATTCTGGGAAAAGATATTCCTTCGTATACTTTACTTCGTCCATACAAAAACAAAAACAACAAGTTAGGTATATGCACATGCACATCGTACCACATCTAGTGTGTGCTCAATACAAAATCCAACCTGATCTTATGCACAATGCACACACGCTATGTGTATTCCATCCTGAACCATGCATAGCGTACGTAGACGTACCCAAAGAGTTGAAGTATTTTAGGAATTTCCTCAGAGCGAACCACTTCCATGTTTGCAAGATACATGGCAAGGGAAATTGGAATTTGGCATTTTATGTACATGATAACCTACATAATTTAATGATTAGTTAAAAGGTATAACTGTTACTTTATTTGCTATAGCGTAAAAGTGGTCATATATGAGATGGTATGTCATTTTAACCTGTAGCAGTGAGTTTTGCGAAGAGAAGCCTGGGTAAAATATATTTTAAGGGATGGGGACGAGTATAGCTCGGGGGAACATCATAGACATAAATTAAAAAGTATGCTAATTAATTCAGGATTATATAGTTTAGTCATCGTCCTCATATTCTTCTTCTTCGGACTCCCCTTCCGTTGTGGTTGGATGCTAAAGTTGTGTAAAGTTAAAGGATTGAGATATATATGAGGAGTTCATAAGGTCTACAAAGGTTTGGAATGACCACTCCATGAATGAGTGGGTTTTATATATTATTTATGTACCACGTTGGAGTAATAGGAATCTTCCTCGTCCTCAGTTTCCCCTCCACTAGGTCGGCCCTTCTTAATAGCTCCGGAACTGTCGACACTCTGGCGTTTGGCGTCACTGGATCTCCTCCTTCCTTCGATGGTGTCAAACACCGCTGCTGCAGCATCTTCAGGCGTGACTGGTCCTGCGGCTGCGCCTTCTCCAAGCATTTCCTCCCCATTGGGGTATGTGCGACTTCCGCGAGCACCGCTTGATCTTCGCTTCTCACCCGCTGTCCCTTCTGGAGGACCACCCTTCATTTCGACATCTGCACATTCAGTCTCATTTCCGAGACACTCCTTCCACTTTTCGCTCACGTTGATTCCGTGACCTTTGAAGACATGCAGATTTTCTGCGATGATAGCCTGAATGTCGAGTGGTTCGAGTTGAGGTGCGACGCTCTCCACGATACTCTTAAATTCCTCGATGGTGCTGACGGTGATTTTGGAGAATGTTCTCGGAGGAATGAAGTCATCCGGCCAACGAATCTTAGCTAATGGCAGTTGGCAGACGCCTGAGCCCGTGTATATCTCACCAAGTTGGTGAGTCCTAGCAAGAATCTTTGATTGGCGAATTTCCTCATCTTCATCCTTCGCCGATTTCTTCAAACTGTCAAGGTCAGTTTCATCCTCGCCACCGATTTCAATTTCTGGCATGGGCGCCTCTGGGATCGGAGGTGGTGGGACAGTTTCATCCGGATATTTGGTAATGAGCCGTGTTACTTGCATTGCTCGCCAGACTGGCGCAACTGGAATTGGATTCGTCTCTTGAGATTCCAGCTCGATTGTAACAAACTCCTTCAGCTTCTGCATTACTTTCTGCTCTATTTCATCCTCTTCATTGGAAGCCTTCTTGTCCCATTCTGCCCCAGCGTCACCCTGACCTTCCATTTTCGCTCCTTCTTCATTCCCAGGTCCCGGTTGGCTTTGTGGCTGACTTTGAGGAGGACGAACCCCTTCGCCAGGATCACCTTCGCCAGGCATATCCTTGTACATTCCACTCTGATGTTCAAAGAATTAATATTAACAAGTTTCAAGTAACTGAATTACGACTTAAAGAATTGCAAAAAGAACCATTGTTAAAGCCATCCTCGTGTTTTCTTCAACTTCAGTCGGATTCATGGGAGGAGGTCCTGATCTCATCATGAGGATTTGATGTCCAAGTTCTTTATATCTCTCCACTGCCTCTGGCTGTAATTTCACCACAGTGTAGCGCCCATGTTGTTCCACACCCAATTCTGGGAACACGAATACGCCAGCACCTCGAGGCTACATCATTGACAAACATTTCGATCAAATTCATGCCACATCGTTCTGAAGAATAGTTTTTTTAAATTTTCCTTTACTCACAACGTCATTATACCAATTTCCAATAAATCTGTGCTCGGCCCGAATAAGCATTCCTTTTCCGTGCCTTTTTCCCAACAGCCAACTCCCAATGAACTTCTCGTTTGTCGCTTTTGTGCGATAAATGCCCCTCCCGTTCTTCGCTCCCATGTACCACCAGCCCTCATACTCATCTCCGTTGTTGTAAACGTACACGCCCCAGCCGTGCATCATTCCATTGTACCAGTTGCCCGTGTACTGACTTGCGTCTGGAAAGTACCTGCATTCCAACATTCCAATGCATCATTTTAAAAATTTATAAATCTGGAATATTATGAATTTTTAAATATGAAATGCCAGTTTTACATTGTTCCCCATCCATGCTTTGTCCCGTTGACCCAGTCGCCTCCATAACGAGCACCGTTTCCGTTTCTGTATCGATAAACGCCTAAGCCATGCCTATTACCACGGAAGTAGCAGCCCAAGTACAGGTCTCCATTTGGAAGTACTGCTCGTCCACGACCGTGACGCTCATTTTTGTCATTTCGCCCTCCGTAGTACTCCTACCGAAAAGGAGAAACATGTTCATCAGCATTTCCCGTAGATTTTTAATATTTTTTAACATAAAAGAAGTCGTACTCCAATTGGGTTATATTGAACGAGTCCTCCCTCCCCTCCATCATCCTCTCCTTCGTACTCTTCAGCCTCGCTTCGTTCTTCCATTTGGACCAAATGAATCTAAGGTTTACTTGAACAACCAAAGGTGACGTTTCGCAACAGATATTCGTTCAAACTCTCGATACTTCGGAACGTGCAGTAGTGCAGGTAAAATAAATTATCCAAAATGCCATATTCTTGAAGTGCTTTGATTTTTTTAAATGCATTTTCTACATGCTTTTTTGTTCATTTTGATGCAATGTACCGATAGCAACATTCAACATTCGCATGGATATTAGCAAGTTCTCGCACAAGGATGCCTGTACTGATTGATGAAGATGAATCTTAATCATGATGACGAACCGAAATAATGTAAAATTGTCCATGAATAATGGTTTGGGTTTAATTTTTGGTAAAAGTTTTATTTGCTGTATTAACCGTGTTCAATCAAATGCATTTATTAAAATTAAATTACAAGCTAGGCGTATTCTTGTTAAAAATAAACAATAAACAAAATATGCACTTCTAGTTTAAGATTCAATAACAAAAAAGTTGCAAGTTTGAAAAAGTATTAAGATTTAGGCTGCATCAGATTCCTTCTGCAGTGGAGTTGTTTCCATTTTCTCGTTTGTCTCCTGCGCAGTATTAGCTTCCTCCGCTTCCTCAGCCTTGTCCCCTTTACTTGCAGTAACTTCTGAAGGTTGTCCAGTGACATTGATGGGAACAGTGGTTTCTTTAGGTGGTTGCTTTTCTTCAATCATTCTCGGAGCAGAAATTCGGAGAATTCCATCCGAGCTGAAGTTGCATGTGACCGTTTCCTGTTTCACATCTGCTGGAAGCTCATATCGCCTCACAAAGTGCCGGGATACGAAGCCATGCTCATCCTTCTTCTCTTCGTGCTTCCCCTCGACGATCACGCAGTTGTCCACCATTTTAACGTCGAGCTCTTCCGGACTGAACTGATGCACATCAACTTTGACCTCGAACTTGTCTTGTTTGTGGGTATTGCGAGGTTGGTGCTGGGCCAAATCCAGTAACTGATTCAAGGTGCTCATAGACTCCAATGCAGGGCCCACAAAGTCACTCAAATCGCAGATGAATCCACGGGGTAGAGATACACGTCGTCGATGGCATGGGTGAATCCAGCCGAGAGGTTCTCGCTCGAACGTGAAGATCATTTTTATTCGTATTTGGAAATCACTTGCAGGTCACACGGAATAATCTGTGAAGAAATTTAAAATATAACAAAAAGGTTAGTTTCGAAACAAAAGGAAATGATATACGATTTCGTTACAAAATTATAGCTCGCTCATGGGAAAATAGATAACTTACCAACTCTTTGAAATGCTGTATTCAGCTAACACTTTCAACTTGTTTTTAGATAGTTTTCTGCTTGAATATACGTTGTGGTCACTGTCACTGCTTAAGGTGATGATAAGGTTTTTAGAATATCGGTTTGGTACTTTGAGCTTTTCGGAAGTCTTCTCAAGATTACTTTCAGAATTGGACTGATGAAGTGCATAAAGGAAGCCTTGCTTATATAGTGGAAAGTCTTTCGTGGAGAAAATTGAAAAGAAGTGTGTGGTACACTCTGGAAGCTTGCATGAGCTTCTCGTTTCACACCAACGTTTCTCGTTTGTTGAACAAAGCTAAGGAAAGGAAGGTTCTTGTGGGTTCTTGCGACTTCGCTATATCTACGCCAATACGCCTCTTCTGCTCTGGTGCATAAAGTTTGTCTCATGACATCAGCTTCACATATAACACGACGCTGCTTACTACACATAACGAGTCGATTACATGGGAATTGTCGTATAACTTTACTAGAACAGACGGACACAATATGCAATGTAATGGAATGAGTCGGTATCATTTTTGTGTAACACCTACACAAACATCTCACACAAGCATACGTAGTCAGCATACGTATAGACCTACATTACATTGCAGAAAGATCATATACCCACGTATTCTAACTGTGATGAAGCCCATGATGACTCACACGTTACATTTATGCACCTGCATAACTGCATCTGTACTTGATAAATTATATTGATACATTTGTGCTTGCCGATAAAACTGTATTATTTGTTAATTTGATTATTTATACGCATCTAGAGGTTTACCTAGATAGCCTATTTCCCATGTTGAGATGTTTTGCTTGTTGGAAGAAATGTTTTGCCTTTGTCTTACAAGCCGATTACAATAGAGGAATTCACCTTCAGCGTGATGCACCATGCACCTCGGCCTGGATGCCTATACTTTTTATGCCATGCACATTTAAATTTCAAAAAATCATGAAAAGTTTCATAAAAAAGTCGGAGGGATAACCTTGCAGAGGAATTTATGAATTTGGTATCATACAAAAGCTATCTATTAATCTCAACATGATTGTTTAATCAGAGATATAAAAGTACGAAGATCAATGGTAACACACTTGATTTAAATTAGTTCTACTTGTACTCTATTCTTGTACATTTTTATTCAGAATCAAACAAAGACTACGCATTAACTGACCGTGAGTTTAATAAATAATCTTATAGCAATTCTTCGTTACTGTGATAGTCATATGCATTTGATAGGATTCAGATTCCTATCGATTTCTTCTTCTTCCGCTTTCCTTGTTCGAAAGGATCTTCCACCACGACCGGCTTCGTTTCACAAACACATCGCAAATCCTCTGCGTTTTCAGTAGTCAGCTCAACAATGTGCGGCGACATTCCGCAATGATAGCCACGAAGTCCAGCGAAATAGAACTTGGTGCGGGGCACAGAAGTGTGCACAGTCCTCATTGTCTGAACCTCTTGCGACTTTTTCTGATACGTCTGACACTCGGCTGTTTTCTTCAGAGCTTGCCAATGCGTTTGAGTGCCATGAGTGCGACATTTGTGAATTTTTGACTGAAAATTGAACATGAATTTTTATCTGAGCAAACAAGCAATTAAATTCACATCCATAATCCTGATAAGTTAGTACCAAAATAATTCCTCTCCTTCTCAACTCCCATTCATTCCAAGTGTACGCCTCGACAATATTCGTTGGCACTGGGTGTATATCTGATTGAGTTCCCGAACTCTTCGAAATGAGAACGCTTGAATACTTTTTAGACTTGTCTGCCCTAAATCCCACGAGAAAATGCGAAATGTCAGCTAAATTCTAAGAATGCTTGTAATGTTAATATTAACTTGTGTGCACAAACTCGGTTATGTTTGTTGCATCAAAAGCCTCCGTCTCAATATTTAGTAAAATGATCAACTCGGGCCATCTCCTCGCAATTGCAATCGCCCTCTTCACGTACATGGATGGATCCCTCGGGAAGTCAGTTGCAGCTTTCGGAGATGCCAACATGAAGTTCATATTTTTCCAGGTGAAAATCCCCAGGTTTGGGTTAGCAAGCACAAGCATTCCAGAGCCTCGCACAAGGGAATGGATACAGAAGCCAGAGAACTGAGCACGAATTAGTAAAAGTCATTCAGCTCGATTCAATGGGAATTGAGCTTCATGTGTTTCTTATACTTTCACTCACATTCATGTTCAAAGGATCAACGTCTTGTCGATAGTCGACTCTCTTGGCAAGAGCATACTTATCCTGTGGAATACGAATGGAAGGAAACTCAAAAAATTCTTGGTCCGTGGGCACCTTAATCTGTTGCGCTTTGATGAGCTTCTCCATTAACTCATCCATTGCAATTAAATCCTTTTCAGAGAGCTGCATCAACTCAACTGAAAGTTTAATCATGACATCAACAAAAACATTGGAGTCGACAAGATTTTGCCAGGATTCACAAAGTTCCATGTATTTCGGCTAAAAACGAGAGACAATATTTCCATGAAAAAAATAATTATATATTTCAATGTTTGATCGTATCTGATTTGACTTGAGTTTATATGATTTTACGTAAACACTCGAATTGATGACACTATTCCTCGTATCTTGAACCAAGCTGCTTCTCCGCCTAGTCTTTTGCAAATCTTGCAGAAGCCCTTTGAACTGGCTTACAAACTCACCCACCAAAACTTCCTCTTTGGAAAGTTCGGTAGTGAGCTCCCTGAAAAATTTCGAAGTTCATAAAAGTTCGTTGAAAATTATTTTAAATAATAAATTGATGTCTTGAATGATTTCTCACTTGATATAAATGAGTAGTTGGTGAACCATGCAAAGAGCTTGTCGAGCTTTCACCATTTCCCCATTCAGCTCTCGGCGCCCACCTCTCAAGGAGAAGTGTTTGAGGAAGTAGCGTTGGACCGCGCTTGTGTATTTGATTAGTCTACGAGTGTTCATTGCATTCATCGAGTTGAGTTGTTTCAAGCCTTGATGGATCTTTTTAGGGAGATTCTTGGACACTTTCATGAAATTATAACAAATTGCATTTCAGGGCGATATAACTCGTAAAAACAGTTACTCGTACAAATTATCTCATTTTGTTGTGCTACAATTTACAATGCTCAATAAATTCTCCATAAGTTTCTGGGGTTTGGTCTTTCTTGACGAGTCGGAGGCCAACGGCGATATTGATAACGTGCATCAGCTCCGTTTCACGATCCTTCACCGGCATAACGGAGAGCAGGCTAATGTCCTCCTTCGGGAATACTGCCTCGACTACGGCTAAGGTCAGATTCAGATCAAATGGGTATTACTCGTTGCTCAAGTTTGATGAGAAAATTGCAAAGCAATAATACTCGTTGAAGTTGAAGAAGTAAATATACTTACCTCGAGTCTCATTCACAACGGAATGCTCAGTGTCAGAGCCCATGTTTGCGAAGTAAACAGTAGCAGCGATAATTTTTGTGTAATATAAGTCATAATGGCGCAAATGTCTCGGAACGGACGACTTCAGTTCGGTCATTAGTGGAATAACTTTCTCGTCAATACCTTCACGGTATGTGGAGATCGCTTCATCTATCAAGATATTTTTAAAATATGCCAATTTTCGAGAGCAGTTTGCATACGACATGTCTTGAAACATGATTTGTATAAAAATTGTGTATATATACCTCGAGTCATGTATTTCTCTCGATAGTGAAGTTGCATGCGTATCACATTTCGACTTATTTCAGTCATTGAAACAATTCGTTCAATCACAATCTTCCGCAATCGCTCCACTTCCGATGCGACCATTTGCTGTTTAATGAGAAACTTATTGACTGGATCTATCGCGGCCAGTTTTACCTGAAGCGAGGAAAATACGACTTTCAGAATGTAGCACCAATAAAATAGTTTAAAAAATTAATGAAGACAATGTTAACAATGCTCTATCCCATATCCATACAATGTTCACTATGAATTCCTTTTGAATATCAATCCCCTTCTTGTCCAAGAGAAAGCTTTTCACAGCTTTTACAAAGCTGACAAAGGTTTCGTTCAAACTCCCACTTTCCTCAGATATGTCAATAATGGACTCTGTCGTGAACTCATCGTCCTGATAAGACATTGAGAGATCTGCTGGCCTTTGTTTAAATGCTCCGACGTGTCCTGCGGTAGGCGACGCCATCGTAGAGTCCTTAACTTTCCAATTCTCAGAATGATTAAGTAATTCGCAAGAATCTGCTAGATTGCTTGAGTAAAATTGGTTATGAATTAGGAAGGGTCTGATTAGCGTGAAGAAAACGAGCTGGCAAAGGATCGACCAAACATTTATTGTTAGTCAGTCGATTTTCAGATCAATATATATTGTCCAAACTTTCGCCACCTTTGTACGCTGATAAATAACCCCGTTCCAGTTGCATATGTTGACGAACGTACAAAACAGCGACATGAATGGTGAACAAAGACTTGGACCAATAATTTTTCACAATAACATCGACATACATAAGCAGGGGCCTTGCATTCTTATAGGAATAGGGATGCTCTCATGGAGATACATACATACATGCAGGACGGAGGTCCCAACACCCACTCCGACAATCTCCCAAAACTTCCTGAAAATCGAGAACATCTCATCAGCCCTCATCCCGTAAATATTCAAAGGATTTGAATAGATTTGAGATGCACATGTTGAATCTGTAGTGATATCGGATAGGATGAGTCATCTCGTAAGTCATAATCATAATCATGTTTGCTGATAAAACTGATAAAGTTTGGATTTAGGTGTGATCTCTAAAAAATCGTTTGTAAGGATATACTTTTAGCTGATAGTAACCCAGCAGGTCCAATACTCCCGAAAACTTAACGATTACTAACGAAGCGACATAGACATATATACCTAAAAAGTACATTCAAGGCCTTCCGAAGTGTAACAAACGATTCATTTGTTTGTGCAAATACAAAGTATATGCATTTTTGAATACTCAGTTCAGGCTGGCGATACGAAGGCCAGTCTCGATCCCTGTATATGGCAACCGCCCGTATAGT
>JAQFZW010001879.1:0-21797 GCA_034687055.1 Heteromurus nitidus
ACTTTTTTGGGTCACAACATTGTAAAATACAAAATACAAAATACATAAATGTATTTTAAATACGTATTTTAAATACTCTGTATTTAAAATACATGTATTTTGCCCATCCTTGTACATTGGTAATATTTCACAATGACATGGGATATTTGTTACAATTTACGATTTGCCTGCTGGAAACTGAGACGCAGTTCTTGAAAATAGTTACACAAATGTAAATAAAACATAAACTGCCTAGTCTTACTCACAGTATGTATGTGGGAAAGTATAGTCTCGGAAAACTAAAAACAAAGTTAAAATATTTACCTTGCCAATAAGCTGGTATCAGGAGAGATTAGATTTTCAGAATGATCATCTTTTGATTTGTTGGGGGAGTGATTTGAAGACGACGCGAGAATGCTCGCGATGGAAAATGGTGAAATCTTCTGAGATTTGGGACTAGGACTTCGTGTAACTTGTACAGGACTGCAAGTCCCACTTGAATCTGAATCTCGAGGCATCCTTACGTATCAAATTTTTGAGAGTTTTGTACGTCAATTACTGATCTGAATACAGTGATTATTTTTACATTAACTCCACTGATTGTGTATTAATACAAACATTCGTCGACGTTTAAATATTCACTGACAATTTCACCCACAACTGGGAATCTCCGTGCAGAATTTTGTGATTTTATCACTTTCCCCCAAAACCTGCAACGAGTATAATACACACAAAGAACTCTAGTAACGAGTTGGATATACAGTAAAGTTGTAAGTAACTCTTCAGTCGGCAATTCTTCTACTTCAATAAGGCCAAATATAACTCACTAATTACCACCACTGTATAACAAATTAACCAATGTTTTAGCAACAAAGCGAAGGTCCTATTTTTAAATATTCTTTTTATTCTCTATTGTTCCAGAGTGTCTGATTGCGGATGTTTATTTAAAATATCGCAATTACAATAAATCCACTTAATCACAAGAAACACCAGAGTATTTATTTTTATGTGTACTTGTTTTAAACCGTTTTGTCAACATTTCGAAAATAGTGTCCAAACAAATATTTATCGACTTCGTTAATTTTTTCTTGAAGGCCAAAGTGCAATAAAAATTGTAAAACATGTGCGGTCATTACAAAATGTCACTCTAATGACCTGCGAACAACAACTGGCATTAAAATAAAGTTATTTATTTAAACATGATTAAACTGATGAATCCAAGTTGAGGGCACCGACGCGGTTTTTGTTCGTCGGTGTGTTGCGAGATGTTCCAGCGGAGAAATGTACTCCACCCGGAGAAAACACGGGGAAGAAACGTATTCGAGACGGAGGCCGGAGGCTGACTATGTATGACGACTGTTATGACTCAACTTAAAATCAGAGAGATCTGTTTCACATGTTTTTTTTTCTTCTCTTCTTCTTCTCCCTATGTTTTACGGATAACGGTGGCAGTGTGAGGTGGGTGCTTGTCTCCTTTCCTCGTGAGACAGATCGACTGGGTTCCTCTCGTCGGGTTCCTGTAGTCGTGTCGTCGTCTCACTTCTTCCCTTTCGTATATAGTCCTCCTCTCTCACGTACACGTATTGTTTAAAACACGGACCGACGACCGTTCTCTTTGCTCACAAGAAGATCCCTTTGCACACACAACTCAATCGTGAGGAAGGCATATTATCAGCATTGCCGAATGTGTATCACTACTACCCCACAAGTAAAATAGAAACAAATCTGCAATCACACCACACGACAAAACCACAAGAACGAACGGTGGTGTGCTGATGTGGTGGCAGCAACCATGTAAAACTTTATGTAACTCAAGTGAGCTGTCGCGCGTCTTCTCTTTTCTGTCCTCTCAAAGAAAACTATCAGGTAATGAGCAGACAGATTTTTCTTTTTATCATGGAAATGATTTCAAGAGAGAGAGAAAGAGAGAGAGAGAGTCTTCTATCTATATCTTGTACTTTTACCCCGGTTTATTCCCTTGGATGGAGTGGGTGGTGCTTGTATTGTTCATAACTTATTTTCTTCGCCTTTCTGTCAAGACGCAGAATGCTTTTTTATATTTTCACTCTGCACCTAGCACAAAAATTGACACTAGGAACAAAAATAGAGCAACCAGTATATTTTGTAACTGGGAGGTTACTTCATTGTTCTAACTTTTATATATAGATTTTTGATGCTTTCTCTGCCGGCAATGGTGTGATGTTTGTTGTATGGTGACAAAGCACTAGAGGATGTGAACAAAACTTTTCTAACATATTTTCATGATGTCGACTGAACAAGCTATCGTCGAGAAGAATTGCTATTATTTTGGGATGCTATCGTGATGGGATCGTAATATTTTCTGATGAATTTTGACCAAGACTGCAGTTGATAAAAGTAGCTTACTCCTTCATCGACTGTCGATGATATTGAAGACTTTAATAGCACAAATGGATTTTCCCGTAAATACTGTAAGCCATAAAGAATGCGTGAAGTGCTTTATTTTCTTCTTGTTCTGAACCCAAGTCTCTATTATCTGATGATGATATTGATAACACTCCGCGCTTCCGAATCAACTTCATGGAGACGGACTAGAATTGTGGGTGCATGTGAATGTACTGTGGGAAATGCAATGAGCAAGATTTACCGAATAAAAGTCTCTGCCAGTTTTTTTCGTCGTGGTAAAAAGTAAAAGCCCTTTTGCAGTGTATGCTGGTTGGTAACCTGATGATCCTCTAATGTGCATGCTTCTCATCAACACAAGAGCGTATATCTAGCATGATGCGTAATGTTTGATGTTCGTTACTTCAAACAGCATTCAAATTCGTATTCCATATATTGGGCGTGTGTTGTGTACTCTCCTCACTCCAACAATTATTCTACAGTGGTTAGGAGAAGGGAAGCCGAGGTGTAAGAATGCAATAGAGAGTGCAATGTTTCATGAGAAGAGACACTAAATCCGCTTTACACTCTATGTGGGTACTTAACACTGGTAAACGATTTCAATGTAATTTTCGTCTTCTTTTTTTGGACGATTTTATTCGGGAATGCGCAACCCCCATCCGACTCGCAGCGTATTCGTTTCCCCGATTGGTTTATCGGGATGTAATAGAGTTTTTACCGTTTCGCTTTCAACTCCACGCCTTCCTCAAAACATGCGTCCTTTTACAACAAGGACCAATCCTCCCCACCGTTCCTTTTAGAATTGAATGCCTGTGCTGAGCAAACTGCGGCAGAGAGAGCACACACTTCACCATGTCTGCGTGAAACGTGTGCAAGCGAAGAGGAAAGAGAGAGAGAGCCTTGTAAAAAAGTTAGATTTTGTGGCTGAGAGGGCGAATAAGAAGATACACTTTATTATCGGAGAGTGAATGTGTATGCGTTACGTGTTATTTACGCCATTCAAGAATAATGTAGAGTATTTGTATGCTTTTATATACAAAAGCCAATTCGCTCCGGCTTCAGTCTCCTTTTCCCCGTCGCAAGTAGTCTCTCCTGTGGTAGGAAATTTGTTGATTCAACGAACACACCGATACCACTCTCGACAAATTTCCTTTTCAGCAAAATACCCATTTTTTGCTGTTCTGTTTCACATATAAAGAGTGTTCCTCAGTTTGCTGACGAACTGCATAAGAATGATATTCTTATTACGCTAAATTTGCATACCAAGAAACGATTTATTTCATGTGTTAATAAATTTTGACATGGATGAATTGCTTTCAATCCCAACACCTTTTTCCAGGATATAAAATCGTACAGGAATTATTTTTAAATTGATCATCTCACAGAAATCCATCAAATCTTATTTTTATATAAAACACATCCTGGGTGTATGGTTAGATTTGCTTTTTATAATTGGTGAAAAATCGTTAAGTGTATTTCACAATAATTAGGCGGACGTATATATGTGGAATCCGCCTACGCGAATCTATATAAAGTACAATAAAAGGCTTTCTCAAGAAGAACTGCCTATTACCATCGGCAAAGTTTACTTATCACAACAGTTGACTAATGACGCGATGCCTGCGATTTGTGCAATAGATTTTCTCAAAGATTTCCAATTCCCAGGCGCAATTCCAACATCGCTCACTTACTCCCTTGAATACACTCCATTTTCAGAGGGTGAAGCGTAAAGTTCAATTTGGACTGCGAAACATTTATCGAATACACATAATGAATGCAAATGTTTGTGTATATACTTATCGATCGTTTATAAGTACACTATCATGAGTAGCCTTTTCACATATGCTTCAATATCTTCCAGCCAAAAGAATCTTCTCAGTGAATAAATAAATACGACATTCGGTCGGGTAAAAGCTTATTGGATAAATTGATATTGAACATGTGAATAGGTATCTCGTGTAGCAGAAGAGAAGCAAAAGCTGTTCAAAAACCTAACTCTCAGTATATATACTTAATCTGAGTAGTTTAGAGTTTGCATTGGAGTGAGGTTGAAACTCACATTCGTACTTTATCCAACATCAAAACGAAAGTATATATACATGCACACATTCAAGTTGCAATATAAAATGTGAATTAAAGAGTGGGAAAAAGACCAAGAGAAAGTTGAAAGCACGATTTCTCTCTTACTCACACAATCCACACGAGTAAATCAGTGGAAAATGGTTGCAACTTCAACTTTTCCTTTCCACACTTTTATCTCCATTCAACATGCCACTCGATCAATTTTCTCTCATTTAGTCAATATCTCTTCTCCTTTTTTTTCTTCCTTTTATTTTCCTCCATCTCACGTACAACACAGTCACAGCGAGCATGATGACTTCTCTCGCCGTTTTACAATCAACTGCATTGCATATATACGCTCTCTGCATTCTGCATTCCCATCTCCCCAAGCTTATAACGTATCCAAAGTTAATAGATTTCCAGAGGATAGAGGAAGCACTGTGAAACAGTTCAATGATTTCCTTTTTTACGTTCACAATTTTCACTGGGCATACATGGAATCGGTATCAATCGTTAAAGTTTTTACTTTACAGCATTTCGTTGCAATGCTCAGTAGTTTTGTGCGAAACTTTTTTTGGTGAGTGTGCTTATGCTCAGAGCCTGAATACCAAGGATCTCTGAAGAAAGTATATATTTAAGTATAGTCCTTCATCATTCCCAACTTTGACCAATACGACCATATTCTCATGTATGTGGGTGTGGGTGTTCTAAGAGGATGCAACTAATTTCACAACATCTATGCTAAAGCCTTTCCTAAACACTATATATCGTCCTCCTCATATTTTCTTTTCAGGAGGAACACTTCTTTATGCCACGAACAATAAAGATTGATGAAAGGGTGAGTGAGGAGGAAAAGGAGTGAATGAAATTCGCATTCATCTATATACGCCCATCAGTCACATACGCTCGAGTTGGAGTTCTCAATCGAGAACAGATACTCTGCTGGTTTCTTAAGTCATCTTGCAAACTGGACTTTCCTTTCTCTCATCATCGAGAATGATTCCCACCTACACCGCGAATGTGTTCGATATAAGTACTCTGAAGAAGAAGGGAAAACTTGAGGAAGCCTTGGAAACAAATTAGATCCCTTTTATTTCTCCACATCTATACCTCACCTACATGATGACTTCCTTGTAATCTTCCATTTTACCTCGGTGGGTGACTACATTGCCATAAATAAACAACAAAATACGAATGCTTGAACGAATCTGAATGTATGTATGTGTAGGGATTCGCTTGCAACGTAAGGATTAGAAACACAAGCTCATAGCCATCCTCCCTCCAAAGTCTTCTGTCCAAAAGTATATGAGAAAATGAAGTAAGTAGTTGAGTATAGTTACATTGGTCTGCTTATAGAGGAAACGATGGTGATAGTAACTTGGCTGGATGTGAAGAATCCTTTTTATCAACTGCTTCTCTTCTGAGTGACCACAATGTTACGCGTTGGGAAAAATTTATGATGAAAGGAGAGAAGACTGAATATGCTGTTACTTTTTGACTTGTGTCGTGTACAACAGTCATTTTCCCAATCACGAGAAGTGCTTTTCATCTTCTCTTCTTAATGGTCATTATCGTTATCAAAAGCCATACATGGACGGGCACCCACATCCACACAGATAGACACAGGGAGAGAGAAGAGATGAACAGGACTTTTTTTTGCTCAATGTAAAAACTGCTTTGGGGCTTATTGGGGGGAGAGAACTACATGTCATTATCAATAAACTACGATACTGCTCCTATTCTTTTTAATACCTTTTCATATTGTTCAGAAGTATGCATGCGATCTGGCCGCCAGTCTTGCTCTCGTTTTTTATCCTCAGAGAGAATGAGAGAGAGAGAGAGAGAGAAACAGCACAACTATGTGGATAAATGAATATGATCAAGATAAAACGATGGCAAGCACTAACCTCATACTTTGCTTTGTGACCATTTGTTATTAAAATCAACTTTATGGGATGTAGACATAGAAAAGCTTCCCTATGAAATTGCTTCATTCCATATATTAGTTCAATTAGCAAAATGTAAACATTTCATCTTGCCCCAATTGCTACCGTTATATATTCCTGATTCAGAGAAGTCAGAATACCCAAAAGTGGCAAGGTAGGTTTGTGGTACGAAACAAATCCCTGTAATAAAACGAAATTATTCGGGAATGTGAGAATGTATGTTGTTTTTTAAAGAAATGGATTTCAAAGCGATGGGAGTGGTCAGATTAAGAAATGTAGTAGCGGGGTAGCTAAAGCACTAATATTATGACAACTTGAGTTCGAAGAAACTTCAAGAAAATTGTGCTTTCACAAATATTCAATTTCAGAAACAAAATTGATCAAATTATGGAAGACTTTAATGATCGGGGAAAATGTTCATATCTGACCATCTAATTTTGGTGGACTTGTTTACAATCATTAATTATCAGCATGAATCATCTTTCTCTTCCTTGACAAGGTGAGCATTTTAGTTTTCAAGCACTACGAGTGGTGCTCGTGATCCTTTTAGACGACAAATAAATGCTATATGGAACAGCATGATTACGTTACAGATTTTTATGTGAGTTTACCATGTAATTACTGAAGATACTCTGAATTTATTTTTAACATTTTTCATTTTGGGTTTTTGTGTAGATGATTTAGCTATTGTTTTACTTTTACTGCCTTTTCACTAAAATATGCCGTATGGCATTAATGTGCCCATAATGCCTACCATTTGGTTGATGACAGTATACCTCTGCAATTAAATCGATAATGAATAGGATGATGTGATCAAAGAGCAGTTTGAACGTGGTGGAGTGATATATAGTTATTTCCACTCTGTTTTTTTTTCTAACGAACCATGTGTCACTCTAAATAGCATCCCATTTTAACTCATCTGACACAAGGAAACGATATGACTTCACCTGTGAAAACTAATTTTTTCCTCCGGTTATTGGCGTGAGTCAAAGAGCACTCTCTGGATATTATCTCATATAATATATGAAGTGCTTAAAATGAGCAGATGAGTGAACAATATGAGTTGAGCTAGTTTTTTCAGTTAATCAGTGAAACCTTTCATAGCATTAGTTGGAAACATGCATAACTATCATCTGGAGTGAGCTTCGATGAAGAAGAAAAAAGTATTCTGTTGAAAAGCATTGTGTAGGATGGGATTAATAATGTGTAACGTGATACTTTTCGATTATACTCAACTTGGGGGAAAGAGTTCAGTTTGAGAGAAGTGCGTGCTTCCTCCTTTCTTCCTCCATTGTCATCATCATCAACATCAACGGGAAAATATACCCTGGCTGCATGTGTGTGTTCTGTTCTTGCATGCTCTCGATAATGGACATACGAACGTATGTTGTAGCGTGTACTCACTCCTCACAATCTGATCTTTCATGATTACTTTTATGATACTTAATGCCTTTATATACTTTGTCTCTATGCATTCTCTATTGTATCAAGGTATTTATTACGTTACGCGAGGCTATATACCGCAAACTAACAAGTCAACACTCACTCTCCCATTCACCACAATATACAAAACTGTTGAGGAGGAGAGGCTCGTTCTCTCGTCATCAACAAAAAGATGAAATATATTGTGCATCTCCCGCAGTGATAATGTTGCCGAGAGTGCTTTGAGTACTTTCCACACTGTATTATTGTAGTCAAGGGTTTGTAGCGAATTATTGGGAGTCCCTAATTACTTCAATGCTCAATGAGGAATGAGCCGTGGTCGTGGTCTCCTACCTGGGATACGTCATTCATCCCTGCCAGGCCAGTAATTATCAATCATCGCATCGTAGTATATGTGCATAAATTAAGAGAGCAAAAAGGGAGGATGATCGTGTTACAAACCATTTTCTTGATCATAATGATAATTCCATACACAGTTTCCTCCTCTTCAACTCAATGGCTTACCGAAATCTTCTAGGGAGCCTAGGGAAAATCGCTTCTGCTCTCAGGTTTTATATGTGTGTTACATATGCTCTCTTTCAAGAATAACGGGTAACAATTTTCATCCAGTTGAAACTGATATTTTCATGAACGTATCGTTAACGATATATGTACATATGCTAATATGTAAGAAAATGAAGCAAAATACTAAAAATTAATTTTAAGAGTTTTGCTAAACGAATACTAGCCTTATTTTCGTGACTCATGTTTACCCAAGATAACAATAAGGTACTGAAATCCCGAGGAAAAATCACCTTGAGAAAATGAAGAGAAATAGAGGTTGGCAGGGTTAATATGATTTTCCCAAGAATCACTGACACTGATCGTCAGCACAAGGTTTAACGAAGTGAACAGCTTCCGGTAAATTCTATATGGGGCTCATGCGAACAATGAAGACTTAATAATGCACGGTATTATTATATAAATACGTATCATAACTTGGATAGAAGTAATTTGTCTGTGTACAGGACACGTTCTTTCACTTAATTAAAATACTTAAACACAGACATGAATGAAGGGAGATTCAAGATGCTTTTTGGAAAGGTGAAATTATACTCATTAAAGGTTAATGAATATTGGACGAGAGACGCGTGGGCAAAGTTTCATTTGGACTATCATAATCTACGAAATATTTAATATATCAGTTTTGTTAAAAAAAAGATAAAATATGTTTAGAATTAGAATAGGTGCTCCGACAAAGTCTCAAACAAAATTCATAAATTCAAACAGATTTAGCTTCCCTCGAGAATATTTGTAGGAATTCAAGTTGCAATTCCCAGTTTCCAATTCAACAGTGGGTTTTTGGTTTATATATTACCTCTCCTGTCGGAATTAAAATATGTTCAGTGTTCGTAACCACCTTTTGAATTCGAGCGTGTTGCAACACGATCGAATTGATTATGGGCGGAGAAGGGAACATTATTACTTGTTGTCATTTTAATTCACTCCTAATTCGTCCTCGTACTCAAGTTGTTTGTTAAAAGTAAAGACCATGTGCTTTGTGATAATGAATGCACATATGGGTTGCAATTCGAGATGAAGGCCAGCGTTCACTCTCCCTTTTATCTATTCAACTGTTCCAGATACTCGCAAGTTTTCATTAACAGCTAAATTACTATTTATTACAAAAAAGGGACAACACCAGGGACCCCCTCACATTTTCCAAAAAAAGAAGTGGTCTAAAGTATAGAGCACCCATTCACTCATCCCACCAAATTGCAGAGAATAAAATTCAACTCGACGCATATCCTCGTTGCCATTGCCACACCACCAGCTTATGTTAGGTAAGAAACTCATGTCGTGAAAAAATGTAGCCAACGATAAATGTTGCACATCTTTATCGTGCGCTTGGAAATGTATGCTTGATAATATTAAGTTGGAAGCTTAAGCTTATATGCCCGCATTTATTTAACTAAATCATGTAATAATTTATAAATATGTTGGAAAGAGAGATCATTTCAGTTTTATTTTGAATCCAAATAGTTTACAACAAGGCTCTAATCTGTATAATGCGATAATGATTGTTTGATTTGGTTAGCTGTTGAAACTTGCTATTTATGTTTGTTTGGCAGAAGATAAACGAATCGAGAGCGTGTGCATAAGCACCGTGCGTAGGCACGTATTAGATGAACCTATTAGCTTCTACGTATTTAAGCGATGGGGAAACATGAGATGTGGAGTGGAGAGAAGCTGAAATGTGCCGAGTAACGACCTACACTCTTTCTCTGTATTTCCCCCTTTTGATTACTATTTATATTGTCATTCAATTCGGAAGCACTGCCAGTTCTAATAATAAATGTTTTTGTACTTGTTATATAAGCTGAATACAAGTTACGCTCATTGGATCACAAAATAATATTATGTAGCATAATAGAGTAGTTTTTTTTTGTGAATAAAGAAAGGAATCAAAGGGAGGTCTGCGTCCTCCTTTTTAATCTTTAAATAAGTATTTTGCTAATAGATTATACGATTTGCACTAATCCTCCAGTCCACACACACACACAACTCGTACGGTGAGTGAATATAAGTAGATACACATCGTTTATACAACTTCGGCATTTTTCTCAGTTTGAACGTACATCAATCCAAAGCATTTTGTATTATGATTTTATGAAATCGTACTTAGATGAAAATTTTGAGGGTGAGTATATGCACATGAATATATACGCCATGAATATATGGGCAAGCGGATTTAACAATTGTGTGCTTTAAACCCCATGTAATGCGCTTTTGTAACATGAAGAAAGATAAGTAGGCAGGCATACACCATGATTTAAAGGAAAAATTTGGAGAAAAAAAGTTTTCAATCTCAATTCGTTTGTAATTCAACACGGATTCAAATTTGAGTAATGGCAATAGATGATTATTACATGAATGAATGAATAGATGAATACATTGTAGCGAAAGCTATTGGGAAAAAATGTGGACCTACAATGACACAATGTACAGATGTTTGTGCTACACGTTTCAATCGGGATTATACATATAATGATAGATCGCATGCGACTGTCGTCGTCTCTCTCTCTCTCTGTTCACCTCTCTCTTGACAAATTTATCCTGAAGGAATGAAATTATCTTTCTCGTGTTCCACTTCCTTGTTAAAAAGTGGAAGAAAACTTGTTGGTGGGCTGGGGCTTCATCTCCTTCGATGACAATTCCATGTTTCACTTTCCATGAATGCCCTTTAATTTTTCCCCTCTCTGTTTGAGGTTCGGCCCTACCAAACTTTCAGAGAGAGAGAGAGAGAGAAACAGATTGTTTGCCTTCTCTACCCTCGGATATGGGCTTTCATGAGGTGAGCTCTGTAAGAAGTGCTACTAATTAGTGGAATGAGGTGTTGTATTACAATGGCATACCTAGTCTGCCACCGTGATTCTACACGGATATACATTAGTTTTTGGAGTTGGACGTGTATTACATGCAATCAAGTCGACGAGATTCTGCTTAAAAACCAGAGAACCCGAGGTTTCTTTTGATTACATAAGGTAAAGCTCGAATGCAATTTTAATTCATTACTACTTCAGATGTGACTTTATACTGGGCAATTAAAACAGCATGTTTGTCTGAACATTTTAGAATGCTAGAGGAAATGAATGCAGTAGTCTATAAAAATAAACTGGGAAAATTTCTCTGAAACAACATAAATAATTCATTGGAACCAGTCTCAATTCAAGCACTGATTTACTCATCACTCCAGTTGTTAAATTGATTTGAGATTGTAACCACTTCTCAAATAATTGTCGGAAGCGCAGAGATGAATTGAACACGCTTTGATCACATAAGATTGTCAAGTTTCAAAGGTGCACAGCCACACATATTTTGTTTCACTTTATGCTCAAGTTACAAAAATCCACATCCTCGAAGCGCATATTATATAACTTATAACCTATCAAGTCCTTTTTCGAGTGTTTACTTAGGGAGTGTCAGCAAAACACTCTTGAGCCCATAAATTCAAGTGTCCACAAAAAAGGTGACACGACATAATTGCACCTTGTATCATCCATAAATTATATTTTATGCTTCCCACAAACTGATTTGAAAAATAAACTTTTTTCCAAAGTAAAAAATGCTTTTCACGACGTGTTGGAAAAAAAAGTTGAGAATAAAAGGAACGAAATACCCACACAAAGCACACCACACAATAGCGACCACCTCAAATTACGATCTTTTTGTAGCCCTTCATTTCCACTCAAGATTTCAAGAAACATGTGAATTGGGGAAACGCATATAAATAAATGACACATTAACGCACATCTTCCTCCCTTAAAACATCTGCAAGTGGGAAGAAAGTGTGTTTCATTTTCATGCCTTTATTCCTTTAGGTGTACTTGATTTGTTAAATACCTTCTTCTCGTTTCTCTACTCAAAGAATCAATTGCGAGAAAAGGAAGCTTTGAAGAGAGAACTTTATCAAATCTGGCAGTAAATGGCAACCTTCATAAATGGAACCAAAAACTTATTATTATCCCAGCCATTATATAAATATGTTGTCTCAACGACCTATACAAATACAGATGTGTACACTCCATCCATACGTTTTTATTGCATTTTCGAAATTGACAAGATCTTAAAAAATAAATGGACAAATATATGGATAAAGGATGAATGGACAAGGACACATATGTATACGTACTTATGTATGTAATATTGCGTGAAACAATAATTCCTTGGTTGGTATTTTATTCATTTCTCTTTTCCCGAAGTGGTTGGTGACCCTTTTAAGGTGTGAATGTTAGTGTAAAAATGTCGTGCTTTCCAGTACCCTCATCTCGTCGTAAGAAGTTTAGGTAGGTAAGTGGCAACTACTTCATTGTATTTTGGAATGTTGCATGATTTTATGGATTGTGTGCAAACATTTATTTTTGTGGTTTATCCCCTTATAATCTTCATTGTCTTGTTTGTTGTGTTAAACAAAACACTTAGCGGAGAGAGAGAGAAGGACTGGGGAAAGGTTTTTGAGATTTGAGATGACTATCAAGAGACGATGAAGCGGATCTAACAAAAATCCTCTTCAGTATGGTCAGGCTAGGCAAATAAATTAAACAATGGGTATGACGGAAGATTCTTGTACTTACTCAACAACATTCTATGGTAAAAACATTTAAGGTAATGTGCAACTAGTTACCTTTCTCAATAGAGAAACATTTTTTGTCCGATACAAATATTGGCCTTTAATAGATTAAATGTTTGCTTCGCGTAGGAAAGTATATTTTTATGAGAATTATATGAAAAATATAAATAAATATAAACATCTCTTGATAGCTTTTAAACCTTTTTCAAATTTTCATAGTTTAATGCCTATAAAATGAATTGAAATTTTGAAATGTGGTTGGCATATTATGTATATTCTGATATACATACGTAAATAGGCTAAGCAATCGTCAAACTATAATATACAATCTTAAATTGTATCTTGTAACTAACTAAAATTTGCTTTGGAAGAGATTACTCAGCATTCGTCTCAAAACCATCAACTTTTGGGAACATATTCACATCAGGTATTCAAATTCCGAAAATCCAAATCCGCTATCATCCAACCAAAATATTGTGGTAATATGAACAAAGTAAGCCAGAGGATTGCCGCAGTCCTTGAGTTTCAAGTATCGCAAGGAGCGGATAATCTTGCGGTAGAAAATGTGTGTACTTACAAGCCGTGAACCTTGCACTTATCGTAATACCGGCGGTGGTATATAGTGTCAGTGTAAAACCCATTCAAGTCGAACAAATGGCATGAAGGAGGTCTCGCTGCCTCTAACTCGGAGTACACAATGCACATTAGATCAACAGCGTAAATATGATTTTGCTAGAAGATTGAAGAAGAGAGCTTCTTTTGCTTGCTCACTCTTCGTTTCTTCTACTCACTTTCAACAAATCTATTTCTCTTTGTTGGATATGTATCAGTTTCATCATCAATTTCATGTGGTTCAACGAATAAAGAGCAAAAACTCTGCAGCTTGTCTTAAAAGCGGATCATCATCAAAGCGGATTGTGTTTTTGTTTTTATTTCAAAATCCATGTTTTTCTCTTGTACGTACACACACCAAGTTCCTCTACACGCTCCTATTTGACATGTTTGTTAATTGTTGTTGAAACTTGTGCTCAATCATGCGTTGAGAAATGGGGGGCATCAAGCAGTGTTCACATAACCGCTTAAAATTTTGGTGAAGGAGATCGGATTAGAGGGAGCGATTTCCAACGGATTCTCTAGGATTTTGCGTGATTTCAAACATTTCATTTGTCGCACCTTTTTACATTGAACTCTTCTCGTGAAGATGATAAGTCGAGATTTGTACTTGAGATAAAGCGATATACATATGCTTTAAAAATATGCAACCATTAAAATAAAATGACAAAAAGGATGATACACATCTAATCTAAAAATCTTCAACTTGAGGTAAACACACAAAATCTAATGTCTTGGAATTTTTCATCGTCTGCATTTTGCAAAGAAGGGAGTTTCTCATCGTCAGTAGAAAGATTCTGTTCGCTCTCGTTAAGTGTGCATCTATGAAATGAATAAGTAGTGAAACTGGAGAATTTGCCGATGGGAAAATATAAATCAGCGGGACACGCAGTAATGATTTTGTCGACATGCATTTAGTCATTTCATATATATTCACTCACACCATTGCTTTCTTTCTCCCTCACTTCCAAAGTTCCAAAACTTTTGATATTTCCCCGGGTATTTTCTTGCTCGAAGCCGAACGAGATAAGACATTCTATCTTCCATGGGTTCTTCACATCTCAACCTAGCCATCAGTCGAAATTACATTCTTGATCCTTTTGGAAATCTTTCCATATATGACTTCCCATTCTAGTGCAAACCCTCTAGTGGGTATAAATCCCTCAATTTTCACATTCCCTAAGATCAACATTATTTTCAATGCATTTCAACATCATCCTTTTTTCAGAGAAAAGTGACTGCTTTATGACATTTCACAACCGCGGTGAATAACTTACATGCGCTTACCTGTGATACCAAACACACATACAACATATATAGTATGTATATTTACGTTGAATGTGGAATAGTGGAACATGAAAACGCATAGATACATTCATAAACATCCTTTTTATGTAGTCTGCCACACAGATTTTTTTTCTCGGAGTCACAACGGCCCAACAAATTATTTCACACTGCCACAATCCAGACAAGATGACATCATGTCCTTTCTGTTTTATTGGATTGGCGAAGGGAAAAAATTGTTCTTTCACTTTCCATGAAGTGCTTTTTTGAAAAATCACAGAGAACTTGTACGTTTTTCGCAGCGTATACTCACAGAGAAATGGGATGATCGAACAAAAATATGTGTGTGGTGGGATCTCATATTTTCTCTCGCTCGTTTGTCCCCATCACAACTTCCAGCCCAAAAAAGGCGTGTGTAACATGTAAGCACTGCTGTTCTTACGATAGTTATGACTTCATTTTCGATGATTGCATCTCTGAACGGTTTTTTATATAGATAATATGCGAAAGGATAGAGAACGCATATTGAGTTGGAGCTGGGAAATGATAACAGGAAACAAAAGAAAGCATTAGTTTTGTAAAGTATAAGCAGCACCTCACCCTTTCTCCGTCTCTTTTTTTGCTTTGTGTTCTCCGAGAGTTTTTATGTGAAAGCGTGAAAACTGACAAGCACTTTCCCAATTCTCATTTATACATAATAAACCCTTGAGCGGAGAGGAAAACTGGAGAGAGAGAAACTCTGCAAAGTTGTTTTTTAATCTTCTAACCGTGAAGAAGCTGTCATAAAGGGAACAAAACAGATAATAATTACTGAAATGAGTAACGCCGAGCACTTTGCGTCAATAGCACTAATAGAGAGCGCTTACTCAGAGGCGTTCCATCGACAACGCTCAACATTTAATTTTGAATCTACAATTTATGCACCATTATCGACATCGTGGCTATATAGTGCCGATGAGTATACAATTCAAGTGATGTACACCATATGGCATACTTTTATCTTTATTAAACGAGCAACATGCGCTCCAATATATAAGTATGTTAGGTTGGTACAACGGTACCTTCTAAAATATTCGTGATTGCATCTTTGTAATCGGAATATCCTCAAACAATCCTTTAACATCTGCATTGGAAGATGAGCTCGAGTTTACAAAAGTATAGCCTGCTTCCAAAGTACTTACTCGATCATAATTTTTTTAAATGTACAGGATGACAATAAGGTGCCGATTCAAATAATTTCTCTTCTTGAAGATGCCAGAAAACCCACAGTCACTTACTTTATTGAGGAAAATCAAGGATGTACAGGAAACAGGACGAGTACACAATGATATTCTTGCCTCCCAAATCGTCAAAAAAAAGTTGTTTTCATTTAAATCAGTAAAAGCCAACATAATATGCATATGTATGATTGTATGATAGAGAAGATGAATGATTGATTTAGGAAAATGAACTGGTTCAATCATGCTAACAATGGTGAATCGAAGGCAGTTTTTTTAGATCTGAAATTAACAGCAACACCACAAGGATGCCCATAAAATTGGTATGCTCCAGTCTTTTTTTCTCCCTTGGTGCACACTACACATGAGTGTATTTCGTGATGTGATCACAATCCTCTTTTCATCTACAATGAAATGAAAATGGATTGAAAGTAATCATGATGGTACATCTTCTCCGCGTATGAATGCCGAGTGAGTGTCAATGATAGAGAGGATTTGGAGTGAGGAGGAATCCCTACACATGTAACTACACAATCTTTCTTTTTTTTTGTATATTACAGCACATATAAGGGAGAAACGATGAGAAGATGTGCGTGTGTGTGAGAACTCAAACTATTGGATTGTCGACAAAGAGCTTGTTCCTCGCCCTCTCCAGAGTCGTCCCTTTCTTCATCTTCTCGACTTGAAAATGGTAAAGGGAGAAAAATCAAGCAAAAAAATATTGCATAAGCTGTGGTGCTTTTCGTGGATTGTGATGGTGAAAGAGAGAGAGAGAGAGTGCGATAGAGTTGTATGACGTGATCATAAAAAACGATGGCCTATCAGTGCTACCTACTCTCTTTCCCGAAAGTATCAATGCCGCAATTTTCATCTTCATAATCATTTCTCGATTTTCAATAGATCACACAAGCTCAGGAGGCAAGCCAATATCATACATCCATCAAGAGGAAAATGATAAATACTTCATATTATCAAAAGAGTATTAGTGTGGGGAAAAGGGAAACGACGCAGTGGAGAATTGGAGCAGTGGTGGTAGCGGTTGGTGTCAGCCTTATACTTTTGCTTTCTTACGGAATTGCTTTAAAAAGGTGGCAGTTATTAAGATGCTCTACAATTCAAGCATTTTTCCCCTCTTGAAAGTACTCCTTTTTTAGAGGAAAAGGATGGTATCATTCACTCACTTTCTGATAAAACGGAGTTTGCTCCCTCTCTTTTCATATAAAATGGGCATCCTCTGAATTCTATTAGATCCAAAACATTTACGCCGTGTATATGCCTATACTTTGCCCGAAAATGGATGTACGCAAGTATACCAACTCGAAATGCTGTTCCGAAAGTATTGTGTTAAGAATGAAAAGTGGAGGAAGGCGAAAAAATATGGGGAAAGATATATCTAGCAGAAAGTAACTTCAATCGAAGTCTAATTTCGGTGAAAGTGCTAGCTTTTGTGTTCCCTTTCATTGCTGGATAGCTTTTGGCAGTTGCAGAATTGAAAAAAAAATCCCAAACCTTCTTTGATCACGTAGATTTGATGCTTGTGCGGCTGGTACTTATTCTTCGGTTCTTTGAATTTTTCGGTATTATATGTTATGTACAGTCCATCCCATTTTATATCTGCTATACTCTCGTTGGATCTTCGTTCGAACAAATCATGTAGATCTTCCATGGGGATAATACATATGTATATTCAGACTTAAAAATAAAATCTTTCCGAAGGATACAACGAGTGCTGGCAATAATCTTACGTTTGCATTTTATGAGCTCTTTCATTCTCTTATTTACTTCACACCAATATTGACTATGCTCGTTTTTTCAACTTGCCCCACTATTCTGATAATTATTATGTAACTATTTAGCTGATAGTGACAGCTCCCCTCTGCAATGCTTTGGATTGGATCCACTTGTCCAATTGTACTTGTACGATGTATATCCCATCCCGACGATATGTTTACTATTTTACATTTTGAAAATTTGCGAATTAACGAAATTGAATACAAGCATTTCAAGTGACAGTGGCTATGCCTTATACAAAAACACAATGATCGTGATCCTGGAAACATGACTGGCTGGCTTGATAATAAAGATGTATTTAAATGGGAATATAAGTATGCATTTTAATCATTTGCTTTGAGTAATGCTTTACATTTGTATAAATAAACCACAAAGTTCCTCAAAAACATTTATCAAAAACTAAAAAAAAGTTTTACCAGCAAAACCGTGGATGTGTATCAAGCAGCACGGTCAGAAACACCGCGATAAATGCCGTTTTCACCATTAGACTCTCGATCTAAACGTGCCATATAAAAGTTGATTAGCGTTGAAATGGATACAAGTACAGGCTGAAAAGGGAGTTTCCTCTAGTCCTCGAGCACTGAAGAATACAAAAGATTTTCAATACAAGTCCACTCATCCAGTTCTTAGAAACAGCTTCTCGTTCCCATTTTTTACTCCTCTCTACACACACCATTATTTCCACACACACACACACAAGCCGAGTTGAGCTACTGAGAGCTACTTGAGCATGTGAGTAGCTCCTCATTGAAACTCAACGATTCATTAAAAGTTACAGTTGCTCTGCGTAGTTTATATTTCAAGTCAAAGGATGGTGGAAAAAGAAATCGGGAACTGAAGTGAAGGAAAGAGAAGAAGTCGAAGATCCTATAGAAAGTTAAGTCTTCTCACCGTGTTGGATTTAAGCTTCTCTCCTCCAAATCCTAGACTTTCAACGAGGGAGCGAGTAAGTGAAAGTGAATAGTAGCATCTCATTCGTTTACTCCGTATTGATAGATGCAATCTACAAACTGACACAGCTCCTAGAGGAAACATGATAGATCCAAATGAGGTACAACTTCTAATACCACTACTGACAACAAGCAAATACATGGATGATACCTCTCCAATATCATCCTTATTTTGAATGCCTTAACTAGCTTACCGATCTGATGATATGAGCCAAGTAACCGAACGAAGACATGATTTTTTAAATATATTTTAACCAGGAGAATTCCCTAAATGATCCCGAAGCTTTAATAACAAAAGAAAAAGGTTCTCTAATTGTGCTGGTTCATAGACAACTGAAGCAATGCAACATCTTTATCCAAATTTATTATGTTTTCCGACACTACTTGAATTCTGTTGATCTCGTTTGTCAAGTATTTCATTAAGGACATGCTGTATTGTTATCTCGTTACCAATTAAAGTTGATGTGTCTTATACAAACTGTATGACTAAATGCCAGTGAAAGCGACATACTGCCTGTCACTTATTATGAGAAATGAGTAATCCTTAGTACATTCATGGTCTTCAAAGAAAAATAGCTTTTAGCCAATACGTTTAAGTGGTTGAGTGTGCTCAATACGCAATTGCTACTCGAATGATACAGAAAATTGTCAATGAAAGGTTTCCATATTCATATCAATATGCTGCTCTGCTTCTTCAGTTTAGTAAATGAGCAGCCCTCAACAAAACCAAAAAATGAGAAAAATATATTCATTCTTTCCCTTCAAGCCATTGATTACTATTGCTTTTCCCCGAAGAGACCCTAATGGTGCTTTAATTTTTTAACGAGTGTTTCGCACATTTCCATTACCACTTATTCACAAAACGTCGCTTCAGCGAACTTATGCTTTCAGAAAGGGCTTTAATCCAGACCAGACCAGCAATTCATTTCGGTATCGTAGAGATCTTTATGAAAGCTAGTATATAGAGAGCTTCCATCAAATCTGACCCATTATGACAAACCCCATTATCCAATACCCTTTTTTGTCTATGAACACAAATAAATATATCAATCAAGTCCCGACAATATTTTTATTTACGGATTCATCCCTACATCATTACTGTATTTTTTTTGAATTGGACAGTCGACTTCATTATATAAGTATTTAAACGGAAGCAGAGTTACATGAAGATGTGTTAAGTATATATGATTTTATTCGTATATATAAGTGTACACTCGTAATACTCTTTCCCCCAGAAGCTCCGGCACCCTTCGCTTCTTCATACGCATTATCTAATAGGCACGTTGACTGGTGGTGCTCAACAACGTCAATATTTCAAGTATCTCAGAGCTATATACACAACAGTTGAAACAGTATTAAAGCCGAGGAGCGAATGGAGTATAAAATGTTCAGATTTAGTTTCGAATGGAGAGGGCGAGAGCCCGTTAGATACTTAATCCAAAGAGTAATAATGTATTAATGAAATCCATGAATAGTCATTTTCAAGTGCTTTCAAGCAAGCAGTAAAAAGCACTTTGAACTCCCAGTTAGCGCATAAAAAACAAATCAGAGGATCTAAAACACAGGGGAAATATTAAGGAATAAATGTGGTTAAAGAACCTCACCAAATGTTGTTGGTATCGCTGGAAAAAGGCTAATAATATATATATATGCCCCATATTTATACGTTACCAACTAGTCAACAATAGTTCCGACATCGTTTCAATGGGTTGTGATTTAAGAATAGAATTACGGTTGTCGCGTCTGGCTTACATCGCTCATGTTTTAATGCCTCTATTAAGCTGATAGCGAAGACAACATCGCGGGGAAATAAGAACTGGGAAGGAGGGTTTGACGCATCGAAACTAATCAAAAAATTGATCTTGATGGTTTGATGATGATGGTGGTGGTGGTGGCAGCAAGGTATTAGAGGAGGCGATGATGGAGATTATGTTCTTGCGATGATGTTGGTGATTTCTCTTTCGGTGTTGAGTTGACAAATGGAATGAAACTGTGCGTGCTATTTCAACTTCATTGTATGAACTTAAGGCTTCTACTTTTTTTCTGTTGCTGGTTTCCTGTCTGAAAGGAACATTTATTTAAACCTGGATAAATACTAATAAATAGGTGCTTATGTACAGACAATCCTAACTTTACAATTGAAATTCATTTTTTCTTCATTTTTTGCGTCATGAATGTAGCAGATTTTCATTAACAACAGGACGGCGAATAAATTTTTTACGCATGTGTGAATGAATGGAACGTATTTGATTCCAAAAATAGAGATTCTGGATCGAAAGTTATCAAGGAGAACATATGGGATACGATATCGGGATCTTTTTCATTGCAATTCTGTGAAGTATCGAATGAGTTCATTATTGTCTCGTCGAGAGTTGATTATGAACGATCGGAGTGAGAGTACAATGGAGAGCAACTTGTTCTCCAGTCATAATGAGAGTGGAGATTTGGTAGGATGTAGGATGGGTGAATGATTGAAGGGTGTGGTGGTTTATAATACAACAACGAAAATTGTAAATACGCAGGCAGTATTATGGAGCTAGCTTAAACATTAACCCCTAAAACTGCATCCCTACTCACTCAATGCACAATAGTATCATTTTATGCTTGCTTGACCGTGTACTTGCGATGTGAAGGGAAACTTAACTCGTGAGTACGCACCCTTTCATATTCAGTGGATCTGATCAAAAAAGACTTTCATTTTATTCATCTAATCTTCGTCCCACAATATTATTCTTCCTGGATTTCCGTATTTTCCCTATTATATGCCTATGCTCTTGTTAGTCGTAAATAGTTGACTAAGGCTTTTAGAAAATTGGGCACATGTATTTATATAAATATAAGTAATCATAATCTTAGTTTGGTATCAATAATCAGGATTCGTTTACAAACCACATAAATTAGATAAAGTTCACGAATGCATTGTTTAGTTTAGTCTTTCGGTGCTGGTTTTCTTTTAAGGGTTCTCGGTCCCTTTGTTCCCGTGAATGCGGCATTTCCCCACATCACATTATCCAGATTGGCC
>JAQFZW010001880.1:0-21789 GCA_034687055.1 Heteromurus nitidus
ATCATGACACAATTCTCCTTTTACGTCAATAAACATGCGGAAGAATTTAGAGGCAAGTTTGTTGATTTTGAGGGCAAGAAGGAGCTCGAAGTAACTATCGACGGAGTTCTACGAAATGCCCCTTATGACCTATTTGTGAAACTCATGTCAAAGGAAATTGACAAGAACTTGGTTGACCCCGAAGTGAAGAAGTGGATTCTACCTAGCTTCTCAACCACCACCGACAACGACTTGGTGGTGGCTGGAGTGGTGTTTATGGCTTCAATGAAGAAATACTTTGACTACAAAGTTTTTCTACGGTGTGGCATCCCAAATGTGACACTAGAAGGCACCGTTGAAGACTGGAAGGAAATACTGAGGCGGCTCGATAAACTCAAGGAATACAAACTTGACAAGTGGTACAATTTGCTGAAGCCAGTCCTCATTCAGTTTGTCAAGGCGAAGGAAGGCAAGGTGAGCAGGAATTTTTGGCAAAAAATTTGCCATCATGATGGGGGAGGATCTGGGCCAAGGTATATTTCTGGATGGATTACGGTGTTCTGTGTCTTTGATAAAGATGGAAACTGGCAAGGTGAGTTAGGAGAATATAAATGCAAAATCTAATGTGATCTCTGAAAATTTTCAATTTATCTTTGCCTGAACATGTATGTGCAGAGTCTAACAAAAGAGGTCGTCTGCTTCCATTGCTTCCAACATTGGGTCCGTCTTGGATTCGGTTGGACACTAACGACATTCCGCCAGGAATCGTAGAAGTGGATGTGACAATCGTCGAGGCGAAAACTTATCACAGCGTCTTGTTTGCAGGCCATATGGCAGCTGAAGTGAAAGAGGATGGGTGCACCTTACAACCTTCGTTGGGATGGGCGATTGCACTGAAACCTGAACCGGAGGATTTCTCATCCAAGCAGATTTAGATTGAAGATGACATTAGAATGTTGTTTACGATTTCTGGGTCCCTGAATTGGCTGGCCCTATATTGGCTTTCCAATGGTAATATATCTGTAGTATAATATTGCTTTGACTGAACATACTTAAATATTCATTACTTCGATCTCTCGGTTGAAAAGTATGAAATTAGTATTTTAGAAATGCACAAAACTTGACTATTTAACACTAGTTCAACCTCACTAATAATTATTTTCAATGCTTGTATGTAATATGCTTAAATTATCAAGGTCACAATGTCACCAGAATATATTCACCTTTATTGCATATTTGTAGTTGGCTCAATTTTTTTCGTGGCTCAGTCCTGAGCTTGAACCTTATTATGACCATATTTTGTCTGCCACTTGTGTCTCAAGAGGATCCGCAGCCCAACCGCGAGAACTATACTAACAACAGAAATGATAGCATAAACATGGAAAATGTATTTGTCACTCAGGTCAACATCTGTTAAGGTGAAAATCACTACGTATGAGCCTACAATTAGTAGAAAATTCTCTATGTAAAAGGAGAAAAAGGTAAGACAACAATACGACTGAAAATCAAAACTCATAAAGAGCGATCTCCACGAGTATGTAAATGCGCCGTAAACACCCCTGTCCTTGAGCTGCCTCTTGAGACGCCCCGATCCCAGGAATCCTACGAAGAAACTGTAGAGTCCGGCTCGCACGAAAAACTGACAGATGAAAACAACAATGAGAACTTCGCCGAAGGAGTAGTCTTTGAAGTAGAAGCACGCTGTGGCCTTCATGATGGCGTCAGCATACAGTCTCGACTCTGAAATGGAAAACAAGTTAACTTGAAAACTCTCAGGACTCTAGCAGCTATTTACTAATTAATTTTTATGATTTTCTCGTACCAATTGACAAATAGTTGAAGAAGAATAGCACCACCCGCCAAGGAATCCGAATGTGATCAATTCTCCACGCATCTTTTATCTTCAATCTGTGAAACATGCGGTAATACGGGACCACTGTGGCGTACATGTTCGACTCAGCTAGTGTTAATATGCACAAGAATAGACACAAATTTGTCCAGTAGTCTTCTTCATGGAATACTTTCTCCCTCGACCAGGAAAAAATTCTGAATGTGAGTTGAATAAATGCTTCAGGGGCTGCTCGGAAGAAACTTTCATATTGCTTCATCCTCGTCAGCAGGGACTCCAACCTTTCAAATTGCTCTTCGTCTTGCTCGCGGAGACTCAATACGAACAATTTGAGTGTGCTGGAAAATTGAAATTTTCAAGACGTTGACATTGAGCATATGCCTTCAACTTAAAAATAGTATTTTAAGAAAACCACTAATTTGAATATTACCCGATGGTTGGCCCGATAACAGGAAAGAACATCAAATTCTTCCAGACCACGTGAGAGCATCCCAGGGATTCCATCTCGAGTCTTTCGTCATCACTGTTAAAAAGGGAAAGTATATATTATTCTTGTATCATTTAATTTAATTATTCCGTGATTTAATTTTCCGTCTCCGAAAATTGTTGAGACTTACTCAGAAAGAAATGAGAATATCCCAATGAAATTCATCAAAATTGGAAGGAGCATCAACCAGGCAATAATATCGGAACTATGATGAAAGTGTAGATATGACAGATAAATAATTACCGTCACATCCGTCACACTTATGAGAAGGGAGATGATGGCCCAGACGACCTTCGTCCAGTGAAGAGCCTTCTTGCATCGCTCTTCACGCTCAATTTCAACTTTGTCCTGTTTTCCATTCTTTTCCATAATTTGTCCACTCTCTGTACCTGAGCTGTTTCCTGTTCCAGCAGAACTTGACGGTGATAACAGTCGAATCCCTGCTTCTGGAATGCCTTCTGCATTGTGCCGAGACCGAGAGTCACTCGACTTGCTGATTGTATACGCTGTAGTCATATCATATTTCGAGTATTACATTGATTTTAAATTATATGTTTTTCATTTTTCTCCTTGAAAGAAAATTGCAAAGCTATCCAATTTCTTTTCTCGTAAGTTCGCCCATTCCTTCTGTGTATGTTCCTCTTACTGAAGAAGCACAGAGCACAACTCTTGCAAAAACTCAACCAAAAATTATTGATTGCTTCTTGAGCTAAACTCAACAATGCACAAAAACTTGTATGCAAGATAAATAGGCACAAAATTCGGGTTCACATTCGATTATTCACATTTTGTCCAGAGGAGATTCACTCGTCGAGACGCTGAGCTCAACTGCTGTGCAATGCATTAGAGGAGCACACCTAAAAATGTTCCTCCTCGCTTGTATCTAGCTAAAATATGAAGGGAAGGTGCACATAAGCACCGGTGTGGCCATGATGAAAAGTCGTATAATTTTCAGTTGATGCATGCAAAAACTTGGCCCGATTCCCTTATGAAAATTCATATGTATGTTCTTATGCTTTTTGGCGTTCTGCCCAAGTCTATAACTTAACATTCTCCAGTTCAGAGAGCGAGAGAAAAAATATATGGATGAAGCTTTAATGCCTGTAACATTGAGGTTTGAAAAGGCTGGAGGTGGATTAGTTTTTATGATTTCAAGGTGATCGCTGTGTATGTCTACTCTCCACACACAACCCACGGCGAGATTCATGTGTGCCAGTCACAAAAAACCGAGTTCTGCCAAAGCTCTGTGGAGTCACTCCCTCACGTATATTGTGATTTTTTACAAAAGGCTCCCTCATGATGGTTCATTCATCTTCATCATACTGCTACATTCCCATTGTGTTTGGCTTGTTGAGTAACCCAAACAAAATTCGTGAGCACATCACGGCACGTCAACAAGGGATTTAATTTTTTGCTCTTTTTCCTGCGTAATGAAAATGAAAACGTGATAATGACAAGGTTGTCGGGTTTGGAAGAAGTTCTCCAGTGACAATACTTCACTTTTCTTGAAGGGAACAAGGTTTTTAATTGTGAATAAATTAGCGATGACCTTGAATGTCCATCTTTGGTAGCTAGTCAATTCATATCTGCTAAATTTTAGCAAAAAACATACAAAAAATGTGCTCAATCGATCTTTAAGAACGTATGAAGGATTATAGTCCTTCGAACGTCACCTCACATGTTGCAGGTATACCACGCTACAAACAACTGAAAAACTGAAATGGCCATCACACGAATCTATTATTCAAATATATTGACGACCACAAATCGCTTGTGTAATGACTTCGTTCCATGAACCACCAAGGTTAACCTATCCAGAGCCGGTTAAATTATCGAACATCAACATTGATCTGCTATATTCCTACTTCCATTACTTATTCAGAGTAGATATGAATGTTTGACATTTGTGTTGGATCAATTCAATGCAAGAACCATATTATGTGCTAGGCGTCTTAACGAGCAATATTGTCCATTATAGATGCTGTTGCGTCAAACGGCATGTGAAGCGGTGAAACAGTTTTACTATGCTTTTTAACCTTTACGGCTCCTATCGATTTTTCATTTGATCGCTTATGTGTCTGTCTATATCGTCGTGTCGTGGTTGTAACTTTTGATTTTGATACGGTAAAATGTATATAGTGTCATTTTTGTAATAAACTCAGCCGAACCATAAGGATAACAATATTGTGAATAGTTATATGTTTTACGAGAATACTTGCATAACAAAAATGCTACACAAACCTTGAATGCCAATTAGTTAAGAAATTCCCTAATTTTCAGCCGGATGTTAAATATGGGAGGCGATCAGCTAAAGTGGAAAATTGTAATGAGTCATCGTCATTGGTTGGGTGGATAGGTGTAGACAAAATACAAAGTACTTTGTTTTGTAATAAACGTACACCAATCTCACGCTCGACTTCACTCGCTTTAATAAACATGTTACAACCAAGGCGCTTTTGACAGTTCGCTTAGCTTGACGGTATGTGTAGCGTAGGTGTTACAAAAATAGGAAAGGGGTTTTTCCTTTTGGCTAAAGGATGACGTTTAACATACATGCAATTGTGATTACCAAATCATATTTTCTGATAAATATTTTTACTTCACAAGTGTCATCGGCATTGGGGTGCATAATGTTGCATTGAGGTATTGCATAGTTGAGGGCTTGTATGTTAGCAGAGACAGAAAACAAAATGAATGAGTGCTTGTGTGGGTTAATGATGATATTATGATGCACCCTGCCTGAGGCATTGAACAGTTTGTCACAAAGATTTGTTGGCTTGGCCAAATTGGTCTCATTAGTATTTTTGGTACTTTGAAGAGTGTTCAGCTCATACAACTTCCCCTTTCTGAAAGCGGATGACATATATGCATTGTATATGTTGGTTCATTCCAATTGTTTGCATTCGTTTTGTGTGTAAGTATACCGTTCAGGCCGACTTCTGGTAAAAACTTCTTTCGAAAGAAGTTTCTACTCGGCAACCCCCACATGAGTTGAAAACTTTATGCAAAAAGGTTGCAAATTCATTCTGTCTTTCTTTCACAAATAATAAGCTTGTTCTTTCCAATCTTGAAAAAGTTTTACAAGTCAGCTTCTTTCTCTTTGAATCGAGAATATTGTGCATGATTTTCGTGTGAAGCCAAGTTAAAATTAGTTACTTCCCGTGCTTTGTGTTCAAAATGAGACGGTCGACAATTACACTCTATTTCACACTTGCATTCTTCATTGTTCTCTTCGAGTGCAAGCTAACCGCAGCAGGAGAAGAAAACCGCACAGCTCCTCTCCCTCAAGGCAAGATTCTCAATTTTCTGGATGAAGACGATGAAGATTTGGAGGGGCGAGTTGGGAACAAGTCAACTAAAATACTGACAAGACCTGTTCAGCCAACTACGACAACTCAAAACCCACCTCATTATGGCTATCCATACCAGTATTCCCAATACCCACAAAACCCAGGCTATTTTACAGACTCTTCAGCGCAGGGAAGTGGAAATGTTCCTTCAAATATTCGCCCTCCTCCTAACCATGTTCAGCAGCAGCAGCAGCAGCATGCTGGAGACCAGTCTCCATCCGGAATTCCAGAAATTTATGTCCAACTGATTGGAGCTATTGAGAAGTTGGTTGGGAGAATTGATAAGCTTGAGACGCGAGTAAAAACGGTGGAAAATATCTTGTATCATACGACAAACAAGAAGCCTGAACTTCCAGAACAAGGTATGTATCTACATGAATTATATGACAACTTTTGTGTCAATTTTTAGAACTGGAAATAATAAATGTCTCATTTCAATTTTTGTCCGTAGGCTCTTGTCCTAATAACTTCAAGAAAGTGGAAGGTGTCCGAGGGAAATGCTTTCAAGTCAGCTCCTTCCAGAAAAGCCCGATGATTTACGACTGGAAGAGTGCCGAGAATGAGTGCACGAAGGCTGGAGGACGTCTTGTGGAGATGTTAAATTATGATGATTTTATTCGAGTTGCCCAATTCTTAGTCAAATACAGTTCTGCGAGGTAAAGGAGATAACTGTTTTATAACACACCATTTTGGTCGACTTTATAACTCTGCTTAAATCATATGAACTTTTTTTTGCTATCCGTACAGCAATTCCGCCACATCGGACTTCTGGATTGGTGGCATTAATCCCGGTTTAATATGGATTTGGGCCGAATCTGGACAGCCAGTGGATATGAATAAAAGGTTCTGGAATGATAATGATAACGGGAGTGCTGCACCAGGCTGCTTGAAACTCTCGTATTCACACCGACTGAACACCTACTTCTTCAAGCATTCGCCGTGTGGTCATTCGCAAAACTACCTTTGTGAAATTCTGGATAACACCGTGTCCCGTGCTTTGGCTCATTTCGAGGAACAACTGTGGACTGAAAGTGAAGCGAGATCTATGACGAATTTATAAAGTGTAGTAGCTTATTTTTAGGAAGGAAAATAAAGTTTTTTTGTGATTGCACCGACCCGCCGGGGATAATTATGGTAACGAAGATCATCTTCAACGATTAAGTTAGCTTCCTGTCGCAGATTAGATGTAATGAAAGGAGAGACCCCAGAAATTAACCCATTGTATGTATATATAAGCCCTTGATTGTTACTTTAACTTCGTATCATCGACAAACTTTTCCGACATGAATTTTGTTTAGTCTCACGAAATCAACTGGCCTTGATCTTTTTAAAGAGTGCAATAAAAGCTAAACTTGCACATTTGTTTGCAAGTTCACATGTTGAAACAGCCGTCGTCGAATATATATATCGAGTGACACCGTAAATTTTCGATTACAAGTTGTAAATAACCACTTTATCTCAAGTGGAAATCATGCATGAAAATTCTTCATTATGTGAAACGTATACGACCACACCGCGCTATATCGAAATTCCTAAGATATTTCGCCAGCACACGCACCCTGACACCATTTCTTCGACATTTCGCTTCGCCAAGTGTAAACATTTTCTGGATTATAACGAATATAATAACGACCCCTTCATGTCTCTCTCCCTACCACCACACCTTTCACGCAAAAGTTTACATGCAAACTCCCCATAAAAAGCCTACACGAGCAAAACTGTTTATTTGGCTAAAGGTTTTTCTTTTGTCAAAAGAACACAAAAAATGGGGAGTAGGGAAAGAGGAGAGAGAGAGAGAGATTGTATCTCTCTTTGTGAAAATGAGTGACTACCGCTGCAACTACGATGTTGAAGTTGAGAAAGGATGTAATCTGGTAAAAAGAAAAAGACTTGATTTCCATTTCACACACAAACAACCATTTTCCTTTGTTAGCAGTCAGCCAGCACGAGTTTGAGAGAGTTGTGATTCCTTGTCTTGAGACATGGAACATGATTTCCTCTCTTCGTGTTTTTGTGCACGTAATTTTGTTTATGGCATATAGCAAAGGAACGAACAGTCAATAAACTAGATTTTGGGTTGTAATGCTGTAAACTGAAGTTTTCTCGGAAAATTCAGCTACTTGGTAGTAGAGCGTGTATGTAACAAACTTTACAAAACCTCAATCTGATATGTATGCCAGTATTATTATTTACGAGAGGAAATTTCATACACTTTGCGACGAAATGCTTACCTCAAAAGATTTCCTCAAGTTTGTGAAGTAACGTTTATTTCTTGGCAAAAGTGTTCATTTAACAGGTTTGTAATGAAGTTGGAAAGCATTAAGCTATATTGTGTAGTTCACAACTTTTATATACATTTTACACGAGTATAATTATATTTATAAAAACATTGCTGAGACCTTTTCATTGTCATTTAAGATATCATAATCTCATGGGTATATGCATGCATACATGTATTTAAAACTCTGAAAGTATTTTTTTACACCAATTGCAAATTCAGAAGCACGAATGTATATTTTATGGCACAAGCTTTCCCTTCTCTAATAATTCTCATCTTAATCACTAAATAGTTACACCACAGTAATTAAACCTATTCCGATTTCAGTTCAAATATGACGCAAAAAGTTTTACATAAATTACATTAAAATGCATCGCGATATTACACAAAACAACTTTCTCTCTTTGTTTATCGTAGCAAAAACAATTGGAGCAAAAAGGCTCGTATTGCGCAACCATTCCAAACATGCTTTAAGAAAAACGTGCTTACTAAAGGCAACGCCCAAAGGATGCACACACTTTTTCCATTTGCGACACAGAGGTTTTTCGATTCGATCCAATTCCTCCTCAATTCAATCCATTCTGGTCAGGTATATTCAACTGAAATTTCCATCCGTAGTCGTACGTCGCGTACTTTGGCACGAAGCGAAACTCGGCATCTCCAGGAAGGGGCGTCGTCGTTCCCGACGGTGGTTGTGCCTGTGAATCCCCATCATTCTCGTCCCCAAACACTTTCGAGTCTTGAAAGACTGGAGGAGCTACGAACACATAATAGACATACATTAATTAATTCAAAGAAGCTTTCCAAAGCCAAAGGAAATTGAATTTAATGAAGAAAAAAATCGTCTTACGAATAGCAGGATACAGGGAAAGCAGTGGAGCTTCGTTTGGTATTGAACCCGCTTCCGGACTCTCTGGCGCGTGCAGATCGGAAAGAAAATTGCTAAATGGGATTGTCCCAATTATGATGGGAATCTTCTTCTTCAGATCTATGCTGCTGGGGATATCCAGCTTCAGCTGAGGGAAACGGAAGCACGAAGTAATGTGCCATCATTAATTAATTATTAATTATTTCATTTTCTTAATGCGTTTAGCAAAGGATCAGGAATAGCCTTTATATTGTACCTTTAACAAATAAGTTATCCCAATGATTTTGCATCCACCAAGGTCAGACGGTGGTACAGGCGGAATTTGAACACCACCTTCCCACGTTTCGCTTTCAAAGGGTTTCACTTCCGGTCCCCTCTCTTTCACCATCTCTTCTGAAATACGTTTTGTACGAGCATCAGCGCGATATGAAATTTCCTGGAAAAAATGAAACAAGATGTTTGTAATTTGTAATAAGTCATCTTGTCAAATTAAAAAGATATATTGCCATACTCCTTTCACTTGTATGTGCATTTTTATACCCGAGTTAAATACGCTACAATTGCAGACACCGGTCTGGAACTGGTGTTGCTGGCGTGTACACTAAACCTAACAGATTCCCCTGGAACATAGCCAGACCTCGGTAATTCCACACGCATCATGATGGGTCCCTCCTTGCAACACAGACAACAAATCGACTTCTCTTTGACTACCTCCTTCGGCTCCGCGTAGACTGGAGAGAGATTGAGGTCAACGAGTGCGTTCACGGTGAGCACTATCTTGGTGCTGTAGTCGAACTTCCAGGAGCGCTTCACTATCGCCTCCATCTCGTAGCGGACGAAACCAAAGCGGGACTCGAAGGAGGAGGGGATGTTCTCTGGCAAGAGTATTTTGAATGGATACTCGTGCTCCCCAGCGGGAATGGAAACGTCTGTGCCTTTCTCTGCGAGATAAATTCATTTTTTTGCGAAAATTAAAAAGTAATCTAATTTGTAGACTGCTTGCGGAGAGATGAAATTACATTTTGCAAAATGCTCTAGAAATGCGAAAAAACTAACCATCTCCAACAAGAACAAGTTTTATGTGAAAGTAAGTGTCTTCGCCGCGATACCCTTTGGCACCACTTTGACCTTGAGATTCTTGCCATGCGACTTCCGCTTCGCCGTTAAATTTCAACTTCACACCTTGAGTGTTTTTCTCTTGATCCATGGCGAGAATCACTTTCCCTGTCACAGTCTGTCCGGGAAAGTAGGATGCCACTGGATTATCCAGCACAATTGAGAATCGAGTAGGTGCCATGATTGCAGTAATAATAATTATGTATTGAAACGGAATGCCGTAAAAATTAGCAACTTCAATTAGAGGATTTCAACCGAAATCCACGCAAAAACCCACTACGATTACAAATCCATGCCGGAGCACGCTCACCAGAGAGGTTTTCACCGACGATGTAGAAAGCATGAAGGATTGCGGAGCACTGCTGCTTCTTGGAATCCGTCCTCCTACTTTTCCCCACTAAAACACTTTTGACGACATGCATTTCTCCTATTCCCAGTCCAATAGCAAAACCAGTGTGCGACTGACTATGTGTAAAAAGTTATGGTCATTTTCGGATCCACATGGAAGCGACGGCTGTTAAGCCACATGGAAGCGTGATGTGTGGCATAGGCGAAGAAAAAGCAATTGCAAGGAAAAAAGGTCATTTTCTTTGGTGCATCGTTATGATAATGAAGGAAATGTAGCGTACGAGAAAAGTAATATGAGGATTCAGTTTTTCAAGGTTCAAGAAGTGAGAGTCTCTGGCATGACATGACTTTATAAGTCGCAAATCACATTAAATCCCTGTGGCGCCTTGATGTATGGTCTCCCAAAGAGAAAACTCTATAAAAGGTTTAATTAAAGTCTTTTCTCCGTTGTTTATTTTTTGTGCATATCGCATCTTGAAAAAGAGCTTTTGTTTCATAAAATATATATGCAACTCTGGAAGTTTTACAACTCTGTAACGTAGGTGGTCGAAAGCAATTGCGTCCACTGCAACTGGTTTCGTTTGTGTGTAAAACGTAGTCATAAAAAAGGGGAAAAAGTGTAACAAGTTTAGAAAAGTTGCAGCAGTCTGCAGCCAGTGTGTATACACAAAATTTGCAGAGGTCTGGTCCCACTCCCAATCCCACCATGACCGCACATGGGACAAAAAAATCTTCCTACTCTCGGCTCATTAATTTAGGTTTCCTCGTTCCTTAGAAGATCCTGGGAGAAGCCAAACTCGTGTGAATTTATTGCGAAAAAAATTTCAGTGAAAATGGCTGAATTTTTATGCGATATGAGCTCATTTCACGTTACGGTAATGGGATTTTCCCCTCTTACCAAAATGAATCCCAAGGCAAGAATTAACGTTTTCTCGCGATGTTGAAGAGACTCGGCAACATCAAAATTGAGCGAGATCCCTTCTGCATCTTGGGCCAGGGTTGCAACTGCTCTTCCATCATTGGAAATCACCTTTATGGAAGAGTTACGTTAATTAAACCATACTTTTAGCTAAGTTAATTAAGCAAATTTTTTGGAAGATATATTTGCCCTCACACTTCTCCTCTTACATTTACCGTCATACCTCATATTTAGTCTTGAAATCATAACTTTTAATCCCTGAGGTTGTCGGAGCACCAATGACGAATAGATGCTCGTTGTCCCAGTTTAAAATTTCAAATTTTGGCGACTCCATAAAAGACCACACTCTTGATACTGTGCCTAAACTAATATGAGCTGAGGATACTATTGAGAATTTCTGGAGAATAATAACAAGTGAAAAGTGTAGACATTTAGTGCTGTCAACTCTGGATCTGAAAACAATTTTTTGGAAAAGACTTGTGTAAGCGTGGCTTCATATATGTACCATTTGTGTGCTCAAGTATCCTGTAGCTTCCTCAAACTCGATGGAGAACATGAGTTGCTCTTGCGAGTCGTAAACGAGCACATCCTCATAATCACTGGAGCAGCAGCCATTCTCCTGAGTTGCTCTAAGGAGAAGCCCAGTTCTCCCTCTGCTATAATCGTTTACATGAAATTTTCGAGTTCTGATGAAGTCACAACAGAAGTCTATACATGTGGAATATTATATGTAAAATGAGATGGAGACTACACTTGAGATTCTTTATTATAATGATAATGTTCTTAGAGTGAAACACTTACGGTTCTTGTGCCGGCTAATTCGACATGCGGTAATGGGAGCTACAACATTCAACTCTGAGAAACTGCTTACGCTATGAAGTGTTGAAGTTGAGGATGCCGACGACGTGGACCTACTCGGGTGGAGCAGTAGTGCTGGAATGGATTAGGTAAATACTGCTAAATCAGTGAAATCCTAAAGTTGGTTTAGAATCAATTTGATTGTTTCTAAATATAAAAATACACACCTGTCCTCTCCGTTGCTGGATGACGAGAAGGCTGGGTCTGTACTACAGCGGCCATATTACACGGGTTTTAGTTGTCGATTTTAAACTCACAATGAAATTAGTATTATGAAAAAACTTGTTGCTTTTGTAGTATGCTACAATCTTAGTTGACTAATTTCTTACAAGTGAAAATACTAAAACGCACATCAAAACAAAATCTATACAAACTTATTTCAGATAATAATATTTGTCTTCGTGATGCGAACAACGTCATGCTGACTTTATCCCGTTTTGCCGATATCATGTGATTCCCTTTTGTAGTATTTTAGGGAAACGCATAACACTGGATCTGTATGACTTGTGAAATTGTGAAGCACAGTATAAAAGTGTTGTTAGTATTCGTCCGGCAAAGCAAATGGAAAGCTCACAACTTCCATAACTCTTTAACTCCATAAAGATATAATACTCTAGAGTGAGCGATATATTATATGCTTCTCATCATCATTATCATCACATGCTCCAACTTTTCATGTGTCAATTCGAACGAGTTCAGTCAGAATCATGCCCATGAATGAATATACAAGTATCTGGATCAGAGATGGTGGATGATGTGGTATACATGCTGCATGGATGTGGTTAGGAAAACATATAATTACTCCAAAATGTGACTATTGTACTTTGGTACATGTCATGTGAGAAAAACTGTGTCAACAACCCAGGCCCAGTCAGTTTTTTTGACGAATTCATTTCACTATTTTCAGCATAAGGTATTAACCATCTTCCAAACGCAATGTTGAATGATGTACTATATATTTCATTACGGCAATAGTATAAAGTGGATCTATGCAAAACACGATGGAAATTTATTGATGGGTGTGCGTGCACAATGAAATGAACATGTGTGTCTATCATCTTCGTTAAAAGTAAAGTAAAGTCAAAACTATATTGTGCACTTTTCAATCAATTGTGTACCAACATCGTAAACCTAAATTTGCTACAAATGTACTCTTTTTAGTTCGACAGACCCCATTATAACTCTTATCAGACTGAGGATGTGTTTTGTGGGTGGCGGAATATGTTGATTGATCAGGAATAATCGACCTATCATGTTTGATGTGAATATATGAACTTAAGCAGATACTGTTTTACAACAAGCGCACATACTAATCGTTATCTTGTAAATTCTTAATTGCTTAATTGTGCTTGTAATTTGTTATACTTCATATATTACAAAAGCAGCCAGACTTTTGAAAAATGACAATTGCAGTATCCATTATTTGCATTCAATTTCTTATTTTTGAGAATAAAATGAAAAGTAAAACTAGAGGGAATCCTATGCAGTTTTTGGATTGTATAGAGTTTACAATGTAGAATAGTCATTAATGCCCACACCAAACTTCACCTTTTCCTTGTACTTTTACAGTAATTCAGCTTTTACTTTATACTCTTATGCTTGGAGTGACAACGAAGAGGAAGTGGAGCCAGGAGGATTGTGTAATCAAACCATGAAAATATGCTTCCTAATCTAATATGCGTTTCCCATCAAAATTTCCTCTCCACCTTCTCTTCTTCATCATTCATCATATTCGTGTAAGATACCTACCCAAGTATCTACCAAGGCAAGGGTCAAAACTTGCTTACATCTTGTTTGAACACAAGTATACATTCTATACATACATGCATGCTTTCCAATCACCTCCCTGTTTAGAGTGGCTAAGGTGGCCTGTAAAAGTTGTATGAAGTGATGAGCAGAGCGGATGTGTATGTGTTTCACTGGAGAACTTTTTCCATGAAATCGGTGTGGTAGGAGGACAACGTTTCACTGTTGCTTACACTTACATACGCTTCCTCTATGCTTTCACGAATATATGTATCATCACATCCTTCCAGCACTGCTTTTTAACTTGACAAGAAGCTCGACTTAATTCATTTAGTTTCACGAGGAAATGAAATCATCAACATGCTCCTCATCAACTTTTCTCCCCAACTTGAAAAATACATCGAGTATGAAGCTGAGACACTGCGACAAACTATGTATATTCACTTCACACAAAATGGAAAATGGGCGCAAAACGGAACAAAGAAAGGAGAAATTGCCTAAAAAGCCATTCTTTCCAGGTTTTTCCAGGAGAACAAGTAGTGGAAAGTACAGACTTGAGGAGTGCATATTATGAAACTCGATATTTATATGATAAGTGGCAAGTCAATGAAATCAGAAACAACTCAATAACGTTCCAAGCTTTTAGTTTACATTTTACATCTCATCTTTTCCCTTCCGCCTTTTCTTCTCTCTTAAATTCAAAAGCCAGCAGATATCAACTGGTTGGATCTGTGTAAGAAGGGGTGATGAAGCAACAGGATACTGGCAATTTTGTTGGAAATTTTTCAATTATCGTTCATTACGTATACAACGTCTTCCAAGGTGCATTAGCTGTGTTATCCCTGCTGTAAACTAAAAAGTCTACGAGGAAGGGGAAGTAAGACAAGATTTTATTTTCCAAGACTTGTTTTTGAAAGTAATCAACTTCGAAAGCCACAATTGTTGTACTAAAACGGGCTATATATTCTCCGTGAGGTAAATACCTTTCCTATGCTCAATTTTCAAAGAAGAAAAATCACATTTTCAAGACCCTATTTATTGTGGCCGAAAGTTGTTGGCTGGAGTCATTCCCAAGTTGTGAAGCAGTGACAAAACAACCTAAAAGTTGGGTGGATCATCGTCAGCATATTGTCTAGCTATCGTTTCTCCAGGGTTGAAAAGTGTGGTGGACACTGGACATTTCTGGCTTGGCTCTCTGATGCACATATGGTATCTGCAATCCGTATATATTGTCACTAAAAATACATTCTTTTAGTCGGCATGAATTAAGATTGTTGATTCCATATATGTAAAAGAGGGTCACGCAGTAATCAGCGAGAGGCAAACTGGAGAATAGCCGACTTCACACATCTCAAGGGACCCGTTTCAGCCCGAGCAGTAAACCATTCATGATGAATTTCCTCCAAGTGAAACGTCCTTCCCAGAGGAGTAACCATTTGAATCCTATGCTTCTCCCAAGCGTAAGCATTCTTCATTTTTTAAATTATTAAATTCGTCTCAATGAACTTGATTGTTGGTTGACGGATGAAAATTTCAAAAATCCAGATTCTACAAAAATCATTCAGGCTTTTGAACTACTCCGACTTGAAAAGTTGTCGCGGCGTGAACAAACTGTGGAAGGAGGAAGCCTCCAAACTTATAAAGGATAAAGTCATTGTGACGCTCTCTGACTGGCGTTCCATGGAACAATTCAATCGTGTGATTTGCCCACAAGGCAAATCTTCTCCAGATTGTATTTTCAATTCAGCCAGACTCCGTCAGAATATCAACCTGGCTGACAAAAACTTGCAAACCTCTCTGGATAAGGTGGCTCATCTCATGAGATATCTCCGTGTTGAGACAAAAGTTGACTCTCCAGAATGGCGCTTGCTTCTCTTTGACCAATTTGTGAATCTCACTGAACTACACATTCACGGGCCAGCCCCTTTCTTACCAATATTCGCTCCAGAGATGGCCACCTCCGAAGGGAAAAGTAGCCCAATTCCGTCTACTTCAACATCCTCTCCAGGAACTTCGACTAAAGCTTCCCACAACTACAACAGGTATAAAGACCTTCTCCACTTGAGACTCCTCAGCTTCAGTCTGACAAATCGAAAGTCGGAGGACATCTTTGTGCGTCGTTTTCTCCGCGACTTCTTCTCTGTCGCGCCAAATCTCCAGTCTTTGGAGTGGATTAAGGAGGATCCGTTCGCAAACGATTTCCAAAAGACAATGTTTGACTGTCTTATGACAAAAATGAAGGTGAAGGCAATGTCCCACTTGGAGGTTTTCAGGTGCCCGAGTCTCGTCTGTGGAACAAAAGAGCTGAAGGATATTGCCATGAAAGGATTTCCTCTGAAGGAGTTTCACATTCAAATCTCAAGTGATGTTTCGGCTCACTTCCTTGAGTCATTTCTGGAAGCGCATGGAGGCACTCTGGAAATTCTCAAGTTGGACTTTTGTCCAGGCACTCCGCTTAATGTAATGGTGACCGCGCCCATTTCCGATCTCATGCAGTTGAGGGAGATCACGCTCACGGAGTACAAACGATCGATTGGATTTGTTGGCTGCTTGCCTAATCTGAGGAAGCTTACTTTGATTAGGACGAATATTAAAAGGGCTCTACTCGGAATTGGCTGGTCATTTGACAACAAAGAGAAGGGAGAGCTGTCCAACACACTCGAACAGTTACTCGTGTTCAACGACTACGTTCTTCGCGAACAGGGGAACTGCACGAGGGAAATTGTGCTGAAGCTGGCGCACTGCTTCCCCAATTTGAAGATTGTGAGGTTGGAGGGTCTTCATGATAGCTCGATGAGGCATATCTTTAAGAGCTTCCCTAAACTGGAGGAGTTATACGCGCCTGGGGGTACTTATTCGGACGAAGCTTTCCGAAGTTTTACGGAGAAGGAACAATTGAGTTTCAATGGGTCTAGGTCCAGTGGAAGGATAAGTCAATCATCAGCTTTTGATGCGTCACATTTGAAAAGTATATAAAAATTCTTTAATTTATTTGTTAAATGGTCAAACTTTGATTAGGCAAATCCATAAAGATACGATTTTTGTGCTGTTTTTTGAAGATCTGAGGACATTGGAACTGGAGTCTATGGGGCTCACTGACAAGTTCATAACACAAGGGATAATCACTTGGAGATCTGTGAAGAATTTGACCATTAAATATGCCAGGGTTCGATTGAACATGATTCCCATACACGAAAAATCCCATTTCTTGACAAATACGCACATTGTTGTGAGCATATCTTTTGTTTATTTTGTTCAGATAAGCTACCAAACCTTGGGTCGAGTCCTTCTGGAAATGGATTTGCACCAGTTGCGTCTCCAATTCTGCACAGTTCTCACAGACAAAGTGCTCGAGGTCGCTGATGATCCTGTGGAAATGGTACATGACGATGACACTTTGGATTTGACGTACAACCTGATTCAGAAGTGGCGTTTTAACACTTTCAAGATGCTCTTCGTTCAGATTCCGTATTAAGCTATCCAAATTCAGGGAGGGTAGAGCGAAATCAAATAACAAGATGAAAAATTTAATGTGGATGAATGGAGGGGAAGCATCAGGCTACCCAATCAGAAAAGACAACCATATGACAATAATTTTAGGAATTTTCTGAAAATCTCGAATAAAAATGGCATCTTTTATCCAACCATACCTCGAAGACATACTTGGCCAGGCGAGGCGAGGCCAGTTTGTGTTTAATCGTTTAATATAAATACTTTGATATAGGCTATATACACCCATAAACCCACAGCTTCAAATTTTATTGGATTAAATTAATGTTCTTTGATTACTTACTTAACTTACTTAATTCAATATTATATATTTATTGTCTTAATTAAATTCACACTACTTCACAAATTGAGTTCTTGTCCACTCTCTCACCCTGCTTCATTCCATCTCCCCTCCACATGGCAAAAATACATTCTTGCATCCCTACATTGGAGAAACTTGGATGTTGAAAGTTTGCTCTGGTGCAATCTTACTATTTTGTTCCCTGTTCGCTCACTTTCATTTTATTCTGCGGCTTCTAAAAATATTTATTTTGTTTGCGGCATCTATGTTGAAAGAATGAGTTGTACGTACATCCTGAAAACAAAGTGTTTATGTATATAAGTATACTCATTCATAGCGCAGTTAATAAAGTACATAATACCGACTTCTGCACATATAATATTCATGTTGATTGAGGCGATTCAAGCAAGCAGAAACATCTAGGCAATGAAAACGATCCAGTTAAGATGATTTGGATATTAAGACAAGGTCACTTTTGCAAAAAAATGTGAGAGAGACAATTTCTACGCTGATGTTCAAGTGATTAAAAAGCATAATACGAGGGTGTCATTAGTCCTTGAACTACACTATAAAACAGACCTTGTTATTATAACTAATTACAGCTCATCCCTCAGAAATGAGTTCATTTAAATAATTTTCTTGCCAATTCACTTCACCGCAAGCAGTATCGAATCTTGAATAGAAGATGACGAGAAGATCATCGCTTGTTCTCTAATTCACATCAAATTTGATTGAACTCATTCAAGTTTTCCAAATATATCTACGGTCGAACGGAAGCTTTCGTATTCCAATTACTGACTTTTACAGAAATGTCTAACAAATTCACACTAACGTGCCCTGATCCTCCCGTGCCTCTCCCTCCAGGAGGATACACAACGTTACCCCAGTACCTCCTTCCTAAAGCTGGAGAATTTGCTGCAGAAGGGAAATCATATTGGGCGGTTTGTAACAGCTCAAATAAAATCAACAGATTGTTTTTTATAAAATTTTTGTTTAATTCGTGTGCATCAGCAACTGTGAACTTATACATGTTGATTTGAAATGATGCTTCAGATTGATGCAACCTCCAAAGAGAAGAGATACTTCCACAAATTCGACATCGAGACAAGAAAGATTGCCAGTGCTTTATACAAAACTGGTCTTCGGAAAAATGGGATAGTGATCTACATGCCTGCAGACATGATCAAGCTTCACATTTTTCTAGTTGGAGTGTGGCGAGCCAATGGAATTTGTCGTGCATCTTATCCTGATGACGATCCCCGTAAAAATTAATTTGCTAATATATTTAATTTAAGGAAGCTAATTTAGATGATACACCACGAAATTACATGACTAATTTTGTATCCAGCGACCCTGGAATTCAGAATCAAGGAATCTAATTGTAAGCACATCTTGTGCGATCCCAATCGTGTGGAAGTTTGCAAGGAAGCAATTAAACACGTCGGGTGGCCAGTGACAATTCTTACTACAAGTGGCGTAGGCCAAGGGAGTGAATGTCTGTCTCTGGACGAAATTCTAGAAAATGATGACGGAGCTGGTTGTCCAGAACTTCAGATTTGTGGAAGTGACTCCGCTTTAATGTTGAGCACATCGGGCACCACAGGTCAACCAAAGGCCGCATGCTGGCGTCATTCTGCTCTTTTGGAAGATGTTCATATCAAGACCTACTATCCCTACAGTGATGATAAGCCGAATCTAATGTTTTCTACTGGGACGCACTACAGTGGCACCACATACACATTTGCTCTGTTGGCCAGTGGAAGGACCTCAATTCTCACTGGGAAAATCACGAAAGAGTTGCTTCGGAAAAGTGTTGCTGAAATGAAGGTTTATTTAGGTTCAATGGTTTATTTTTTAATTCATGTTCTCGGCATCATCTTTCTCTGTTCATTTCCAGCCAGGTTTCGTGTTCGCATTCCCAACTTATTTGCTTAGCCTTGTTTCTCCTGATGCGAGTGAGTACGATTTCTCTTCAGTCGAAGTGCTCTTAACGGGAGGCGGATACCTTACGCCTGTCATAAAGAAGACGTTGCTTCAATTGCCAAATTGCAAAGATATTATTAACGTAAGATTTGATGGATTCTATGAAGAAGACAAAGTAATACGCCTCATCGTTTTGGCTCAAAAGTTGTACCTTGTGTATCCATTTATTTTACAGGGATATGGTCTAACAGAGTGTGGAATTTCTGTAGCCAACTTGTCTCTAGTTTCAAATCGGAAAACCCCAACTGACAGAAGTATGCCAGTGGAAGCTGTGGGTCGACCTTATTCCGGAACAAGTGTTCAAATCCGGAATCCAACCACATTGGAGCCACTAGGGCCTAATGAAAAGGGAGAACTGTGCGTTTACAATACAACCTCGATTCACTCGTATTACAAGAACCCAGAGGCAAGCTTACCAAAAAATTTAAACATAACTTATGAAGTATCATTTTATTGCGCGAATTAATTGATCCCAGTTTTTTCCTCAGGCCTTTAAAAGTGCATTCGCAGACAAGTTTTTCAGAACTGGGGACATCGCCTACTACGACGAGCAAGGCTATATATACGTTTGTGACAGGCTGAAAGAAGTTTTCAAATATTATAATAACCACGTAATAATTTAAATCAAGATGACCCTTCATATATACTTTTATTGAGATACGTAATTTGATAAGTGAAAACATGTGTATAAAATAGATATCTCCTGTTGAACTCGAAAACGTCATCGCACAACATCCACTCGTTGACGAAGTTTGCGTCGTTGGCGTTCCAGATCCTGGTGGTGACATTCCCAGAGCCTTTGTCACCCTCAAAGGACAATGCAATAATGGGACACCTGAGACTGGAGAGGAAATAAAGGAATTTGCTAATTGTAAGTTGGCTAAAAGTAAATATTTAAGAAATTGGAAAACTTCTTTAAAAAAATAAATCTGCATATTTTGTCCTATAGCAAAACTTGCAGACTACAAGCATCTTAGGGGAGGGTTATACGTTTTGCCAGAGTTGCCAAAAGGAAAAACAGGGAAGGTGACGAGGAGTTTAGTTGCGCAAATCAAAGTATGAATTTTTGCCATATTGAACAATTTTGATTTTGACATGGTTGATTTCAAGATTAAACAATCTTTTCAAAACGATGATACAAAGCTTTGGCATTTGACAACATATCATGTTAGCCAACGCATGCATCATAAAGGCATGTAGGTATAAATCTTCTTCATTCATGAGATGACGAGATTAAAAGGATTGTATTCCTCTTATTGTTTAATTAAGTTTTAATAAGAAAGGTATCTAGCTTGTTTAATGCAGGTCTAAAGTCCGAATAACTTTGGCCGGGTCTGCCTTAATGCTGTGCTGTCAGACGAAAATAAAATTAATCTCGTGACACAATACATTTTAGATACTTACGACGGCGTGTATACTGAAGTCTGATGCAACTAATCGTGCTATTAAATAAATGGGTTGTGTGGATTTACGACCCCACTCAGATTTGAGCTTTCCACATGGATAAATGAAACTTAGAGGCACTTATAAATTGAAATCTACATGCAAATGAGCATATGGAGAGCTACCATCGTAATCCACTTTCCAATTTTGCATTTAGAAGAAAACAAGTCGTCCTTCAAATCTCGAACTGTTGTTGTGTATTCCACCCTCTATAACGAGTCACTCCTAAATCAAAATATCGATAATTTTCCTGAAGGAGATCACGCATATTAATAATCATCAATATGACAATCCGTCTCGCATACAGTCAGCTTGCTCATTTCCAATTTCGCTTTCCTCGTGGGCAGATTTTGAGTCGAACAAGCTACTGGTCACTTCATTCTACAAATATTTTTAAAGCTCAAAAATTCTTTTATACTACTGAAGCCGTAATTATGACTTCCGATTCGGAAAAATGTACTTTGAAATCTCCCGGAGGATCCGTACCACCTCCGCAAGGAGGTTACAAGACTACACCAGAATATTTGCTTCACAAGGCGAAGAAATTTGCTGAAAATGGGAAATCTTATTGGGCAGTAGATGCGATATCCAAAGAGAAGAGATACTTTGACAAGTTTGACATCGAGACTAGGAAGATAGCCAGTACTTTATATAAAAGTGGATTGAGGAAAGGTGGAATCGTGATCTACATGCCGGCTGACTTCATCAAGCTCCACATTTTTCTGACTGGAGTATGGCGTGCTAATGGAGTTTGTCGAGCGTCATATCCGGATGA
>JAQFZW010001881.1:0-21787 GCA_034687055.1 Heteromurus nitidus
CAAGTTCCGAGGTGGAGGGAAGAAGGTAAGAGCAAATTGCAAGTTTGTAACAGCATCTCTCTTTCTCCGTACAATCATGATGATGATCATCACCCATCCTGACCTGTCATCTTGGGTGAAATATATTTCAAATGGGTTCTCTCAACGTTATGGAGAAGTGCCAGAGTGAAACTTATGTGCGGCTACCTCATATTTCATAAAACTAAGCTCTCATATTCCTCCTCCTCCCCGCTCAAGAGAACTGATTGAGTGAGCCAATGACAACCACTTGGTCCTTCGTTTTTTCTCTTACATATTTTCAACTTGTATGAGCTAAGTTAAATGTACAACTTTTTTATCGAAGGAAGATATTTTTTAATCGTGTAACATATTTTCCGCCCACATCTTACCCATTCATTTACTTTTATTTCAAATTTAACATGACACGGAATGACTTCTAAACTGCTCCCATTTGATAAAAAAAACTACTCGTAAACACCGGAAATATCCATGGAATCACCACAAAGATATTATCCTTTTGTGTGTGAAATGTAACACAGAAGGAAGAGGGAAATGTAGCATTCTCACTCCAAACTTTTTTTCAGTGTAAGAAAGGATGGTAGGAATAATTTGTGTGATGTGTGCCATGTTACATAGGATGTAGTTGCCAGAGTAATAGTTTCCTCATGTCTTTCCTCTCTCTTCTGATGTGTCTTCTTCTCCTCTCAATTTCGAGCAAAAGGATATATCTACTTGACTACTTTTGTACTTATTGCCTTTTGGAATGTGCTCTCTTGTCTTGTGTATGTGCGCTGCAGTGCATCTCTCTGCATCCCTTGCTCACTTTTACTAAAAGCATCAACTATCATCTCAATCTCACACAAGTTCTCCCTCTGCTCACAAATGTGATGATGATGATGCCTTGTCCTCTTCTCCCTCGGCTACACTTGTGTTTCCCTTTGATTTCACTTGGTTTATGGGTGTACACAGAAGAAGACGAAGGAAGAGTAGAAAAAAGTTTGTATAAGCATGTACTTATGTGTAGATGGTTAGCTTATGGGAGTAACGTGTTTCCACAAAAGTAAAGAGCATCCCGCCACCGAACCAAAAGTCTCCGTCTCCGCTGTGTGTGTGTGTGGATAGAGTAGAAATGAGAGTCTCTCAAATCTTTTTCAAGTCGTTATTACATCATCACATATTACTTCCCATCCATCTATCTCCAATATAACACAGACGTTACCAGTCTCCCGGAGAACAATGAGAATCTCTCCCCTTTTTTGGCATTTTCTCCTGGTTTCTTCTTCCCCGTGTTTTCCATAGACATACAACAATATTTTTTCCCTTGTCGCTTTCACTCTCTGCGTTGAGACAATATCATTACTTGTTGTGGAGCAAAAGAGCAGCAGAGGAAGAAGAAGAAGGATGAATATGGAGGTGACCCTCGTATTTTCCCATTCCACTCAAACAACGACAAGGTGACAGGGGTTAATATTTCGCATTAATTAACGGGGAAAAACTTAAGCCAGAGAATATACACAAGACACTCTATTTTATACATCGTTGTACTTGTACCTTGTACACAAAAAAGACAACAACTTTTCACTGGGATTGAGAGGCGGGTCATGAAATTTTACAATGTCTTAAATTTGTCGAATGTGCCCCTTCTCCCCTAATGAATCACCCTCGTTTACACCTCACTTGTTACAAGAAAGTGGAACAATTTACTCTTCCCTATACTCACGTATTTATTCTTAAAAGCATATTTTACCTGTCTTTTTTCACTCCCTTCTCCTTAGCCTCATTTTTTAATTGTGCCTATGCCTACCCCCTCGAGTTAATAACAGTTTGAGCCAAGCGTAACAAGACATGCCCCGCTACATTTTCTCCCAATTCCACTAAATTTCCCCCTCTTTTTATTGGGGAACAGACTAAACTTCCAGAAGAAATGAGCGGAGACGACGACGGCAATATATACACACACACTTTCACCATATTATTCCACTCCCAAACTTGCGTTTACACAATCATTTAAAATCTCCTCAACCTTCCCAACCTCACCCTCGTCGCTCTTTCTCTCTCCGGGAAAATGAGCGGCGGAGGTAGGCAGGGGGTAAGTAATCAGTGTGCATCCGCTCCACGGTTGAAGAAGACAAGTAGTTAGTTATAATCATTACGAGATGCTGAGAATGATGTGAAGGTGAAATGAGTGTGCAGTAAGTACGAGGAGGAATGATCACAACTTAACAAAAGTAGGTACAAAATATGTGCACACAGAGAAGGAATCCAATAAAAAAGAGTCGGTGTTTTTTAGGACTACAATTCCACTTTCTCTCACTCCTTCTCCACTTTCCCCGAAAAGGGAACAAGAAAATAACTTGTTAGAAGGAGCGAAAGGTCATTCCCTAATGTCTACTGTCCTTTTAGCCTCTCTCACATTCTCGTATACATGTCCATATGATTTCCAGAATTACGACATTACATTAGACATGTTTTGTCTTTGGATATGTGAATGTGCCAGATCATTTGGACTTGTGTGTGTGTATCTTACTTTTCCCGTCCAAACATTTCCTTCTTCTTCTTCTCTTTCTCCCTGTCTGTCGAAATGTCGACCATGCTAATGGGTCGTGATTGCCATGTTTCACTAGTCGAAACATTTGCGACTCAACTCTTGTGTGCAGTTTGTTAGTTGCTCCTGCCAGACTTTTTTTTATACTTGTTCATCTTTTCATTGAAAGAAGTGGATGTTTGGCCTTTTGAGGCCTCTAACTTAAGAAAGCACGAGACACTCGTTGTTTGGTAGATGGTTTTGGAAGAAAGAGCAAACCAAACCACTGAGACGGAACATTAAGAGAGTGGGATCGAGATAGAGAGAGAGAGAGCGAAGAGCTATGACCATGGCCACAACTCTAATTGTAACTAGTATTGTTAGTTTGTTGTTGTTGTGCAAGTGGATGTGTGTTTGGGCGAGACACGACACCCCTTGCGAAAAAAGCACATTCCTGTCAGCACACTTATTGTAAGGAGCGTAATCGTAGCAGAGCTTAAGTGTATGAGCATCGCGGGTCAGAGACGACGACGACGAGAGAGAAAAAACTACTTTTGGTTTATACCAGTTTTTTTCTGTTGTTGCTTATGCCCGTCTGTGTTCTTTCATTCCATTCAATCTTGGAGGATATAGAGATGAACATAAGTTTATATATCTCGACTCTTTAGCCTTCTTGTTACTTTCCCCCTTTTCTAAGAGCGAGAGAGAGAGAGTAGCAAGTAAAACGGGAAACCCAAGTCAACAAAAAATTATGGAGAGGGCAAACGGAACAAGACGAGGATAATGAAATTACGTGTCAGATGAACAACGGACTTTATCCGACAGTCGAAAACATCCTCTACTTTTCTCTTTTCATTTCCATTATCTATCTCTCATTCCCTCTACTACCCTACTTTGCTCCATTTTCTCGACAAAACTCCTCTGTCCAAAAATGTACTACTTGACGTGAGCATCTCTCTCTCTCTCTCGTCTCCAGTTTGCTAATGTGTGGAGGTGGATAGAAGATGGGCGCATTCGAGACAACGTATTCCTATTAACTTGTATAGATTGTCCTTCTCTGCCGATCATCCTGTGTGCTTTCAGCAGCCAACACACTACTCCACTCATTCACTCACAATCAGTCGAAATAGCACACAAGACCTTTACCCTGTGGAATGCTATTTGCGGATGTTACCTTCAACTGTGAGATCTTTAGAGGATCACAGGATGCATGGATTTGGGGAATGAGAGAGACAAAAAACACAATTTCCACTTGCCACATTCATAAAATACGTCGCGTAAACAGGGAAAAGCCGACCCGTCAACTCTCTTTTCCTCGAGTGGACTCCACGCTGGAGGAAGGAGAGTAACCCGAGAGAGAGAGGAGAGAGCTAAGAGGAAAGTTAACTACACACTCGTAACTTGTAAACACTAATGCTCTCGATATATTTGTATGGGGAATGCGAGCGTGTTTTACAAGCTACCAATAAAGCGCATTATCTACATCAATTGTTGTGATCCATCCAATCTTGCCAAATAGACAGAGGGAAAGACGGCAAACAAGAAAGTGGACGGCTCTCTCGGCTGTCGACAAACGCGTGGATGTAACTTACGACGTTACGACAGTTTTTCTTCAATGCTCTTCTGTACACATTTTGTTTTAAGGGGAACTTTAACAAGTTGACTTTTTTTATCACATTTCTCGTTGTTGCTTTTTTTTGGGTGAACATGCGAGTGCAACGAGCTAGATTAGATTTGCGAAAGTCTCCAACTATAAACTGTTGGGGAAAATTGTCACAAGGAGAGAAGCTCGATCTGAATGTGAGGTCACATGTTAGCGGCTGATATCACATTTGAACTTGCTTGCGCCACAAGTCAATTAGAAATGAAGCTGAAAGGAGAAGTTTTTTTTCCTGTTTATTTGTAAAGAGAGATGGATTATCGGTTGTCCATGGACTTGTGGAGCGATGCACGTGCAATTTATGGCTGTTTCAGTTTGTGTCTATCGGAGATAATAGAGATAAAGATGCATGGCGGTGGGATCATCGAGATGAAATACGGGTGAAAAAGTAGAGTCAATTCGTCGGAGCAGGTCAAAATCAAATTTGACCGATATGGTGCAACCCCCCTCACGAAATAGATAATATGAGGCCTCGGCCTCAGTTGATTTAGATTACCGTTGTGGATGAACTTTGTTCAGTTCTTATTGATTTACATGTCGACTTGGCCATGGACATTTGCAGAGAGAAAATTTATATGGGGAAATGGATTACTTACGTTTCGCTGGATGCGTGTCCTCTGGTGTGGACCTCTCGGTGACATCCGAATTTGGAGTAGCATTGCCATCCCGCTCATCCCCAGCACATTCATCAGACCGGTCCCGCTCCTCCTGCTTCACGGAAGGGGAGCCGCTCGGCACATGCACATTAATGCTAGCCGGCGACGAAGATCTATTATGTCTTGACTGGCCGCCCCCATTCATGAAGCCTGCCATCGCCGACGAAGCTGACTTATCCAAATTAATAACACCACCAACACCACTTGCACTAGATTGTGAGAATTGCTCATTTTGCTGGGACTGAGGAGGGGCGGCTGACGAGCCCCGAGATCTCCCACTTTGATGATGTTGCTGCTCGATGACACTCTCAACAATTGAGTCAAGCTTTCGACGATTGTTGACGAGATTTGCAGCTGTGAATGCGGAGGAGAGCCCTTTCACGTTTATCCTCTCGTCGGCAGATGACGAGGATGTTGGGGTTGAGGACGTTGATGATGTGACCACGGGTCTGAATGCTCCAGTGCTTCCGAAAGGAAGACGTGCTTCCAGCGCGGGATGCAAGAATGGATTTTGTAAATGAACTAGCTGAGCTGGAAGTCCTCCATACGACTCCATGTGACGGAGACCGAAGGATGAAGGGGACAAATTTGTTAGACTCAAATCTTTCCCGTCCTGAAAGAACAACAACAAAAACACAAACATGTCAAATGTCAGTCATCCAAAAACCTGGCTTGTTTTGTTCTCCGAAAAAGTGATTTGAAGAAAAAAATACATGCCAACATTGACAACCCTCTGCTTACTTATCGTTAGTTATTATTTTCAATCGAACAGAGTACACAAAATTCTGTTTGTAAATGACACGCCATATAACGTACAATGTACGCAATTGTAACTACTCACGCCTCCCATTAGAAAACGGTCGGAAAAATATTATTCCGTACGGACGTCATCATCACACGCATTTACATCCATTTCCACGTCTCACTCCAACACTTGACTGTTATTAGTTTAACAAATGTAACGGTTTTTGATCCCGCAAATGACTACTTTCCTGCTTCCCGCAGATGATAAATGAAATTTTACATTCTGCATGTAAAGCCTCCCTGAAAGTAAGTTATAATCAGAATTTGAGCTTGTGTAAAGAATTTATCTCTCTCTCTGGCCGGGACAGGTTCACATTCCAACATTCCCTACAAACTGAATACGTGTGCCGTTTCAATAACGATTATTATGCTTTTTTCCACGTGCGTGACAAAACTACAAAATAAAAATCCACCCCAGCCCATCGAAACAGAAGGAATTTCCGGAACTCGGACTGTCGACTCAAGAAAACGTATGCTATAGATTTCTCGAGATAACTAATACTCAAGCTTACATACATATTAACCATAATGTTTGAAGAAAATGACACGACTCAATTGCAATTGCCACAAGTTGAGTGTGGCAGTAAACAATTTTTTTCCTGACTCCCTCTCTCCCTCTCTCTTCTTTTGATCTTCCCAAACTCTTTTCTCTGCCAAGAAGATACGATGCATAAGTCAGTTTATTAGTTTCGTTTTCTACTGAACGGAAAAATTATTCGAATTCATGAGGCATTCGAAATGCACAACATCATATCGCATGTACATGGATCTCTATCCATAAATATATTACTTCAGGACTTCAGGTCAATTATAATTTCCGTTTCCGGGACGAGAGCTCTCTCATATTTCCTACGTAAAAAAAGAGCGTAGCTCTTTACAGAATTTCGAGTAGGGGATGATGATGATGATGATGGTGATGCTCTTTTGGCCACGACAGCGGCGAAGATATTTTAGACTGCGTAAAAAAGTGCAGTGCGGTAGGGAAGAGATGTAACGGAGCGGTATTGAGGTTTTGGATTGGTATGCACGGCTTTTCTCCACTGAGCTACCATCACACCAGAAAGAAGAGCAGCACAAGTCCTTTGTCGACACAATAATATCACTTGAGAGCTGCGGATTATGAGGCAATTAGTGTAAAGACTAGCTGTCACTGGAGTGCTCACTATTTCCTTTTTTACGTATTCCTCCTTTCTTTCAGCGGGTGACTTATAGAAGCCCATCTTGAGCGAGAGAGAGAGAGCCCCTTTTCACATATGCGAACCACCTCTCGGATCTGAGAGTTGTGCCTTGTTCACCACGTTTCTCTCGCTCTCCTTCCTCTGGTGAAAGTACATTTATGCTCGTCCTCATGGAATGTTGATGTGCAACGTAAGAAGGGTGCAGATGAGAGAGAGAGAGAGAGAGCTTCAAGACTTGTGAGAATCTGCCTTTCACGGGGATGTAATATGGTGTATGCTCTGTGCTTCGTAGGGAGAAGCTGAGGAGGAGCGCAAGGCAAGCGTGTCATGTAAGAAACTTGAGTTCATGATATTATACGACAGCTTATGTATCCCATGATAATGCAACTAAATTCAACATTATTAGAGAGGCTTTTAATTAATGCTTAAGTAAGGAAGCACTAACTTGCTCTGGAAAATGTCCTCTCTCTCTCTCTGACTGTCTCGAAAGTAAATCGAAATTCTTAAGGTGAAATCATGTGAAATGAATGCAGATGCGAGCACGTGTGTGTGTAGTGAAAAAAGGGAAAACTTGCTACTTCTATATTACCAGAAACCACATTTTCCTATTGTAGTAACAGCGTTTAACTAGTTTTCACTCCAAGAGTAATTCCCATTTCGCCTCCGCCTCCTCCTTGCTTCACTTTCTTCAGAAGGAGAAACAATAGGGAAACGGGGAAGAAAAGAATACTAAGTGTAATGACACCAACAAAAGAAACTATGTCTAGTCAGATGGGATTTTCATACTTTTCCAACGACTTCCGTCGCGTCCTCAAAGCGCCTCCTTCCCCAGTCGTTAGCGCAACACTTATTAAATAGAATTGTGAAAGTGTTCACTCAATAAACACGGAAGATGCTCGTTGTTCAGAACAAAAGGGCAGCAGCTCTCTCAAATGAAATAGTTCTTTGGAATGAAGTGGGGACATGAGGAGGTGATAAAAGAAGTCAAGTTTTCCGAGAGGAAGGATAAAACCGAAGAAGATTCTCGAAAACATTTGAGTCAATAAAATCCGAAATGGACTGCACTTTTCAAGGCGACTCCTCCACCCTCTTTGTGTCATTTTACATTTAAATTGGGTGTGTGTAACAATTGTTATATTCGATGCCTTCCATAAGGTTTTAATAACATGCTTAAGTATCTGAAATATCGTAGAAAATAATTTATGGAATGAAAGTCGACTACATAAAGGGTTACCTGTGATCCGAAAGGTCTTTGCATCCGAATTGTGTCACCGTATCCAGCTTGCGAAAAGACAACGAGGGATGGCGGGATTGAGTTGGGGACGTAAGAGGATTCCTCCATATTCTATGGTCAAAATTCGTAAAAACACAAATTTTAGTAATCAAAACATCAACATTTCACTCTCATCATTTAATTGACACCTGAAAACGGGGCATCCGACAAGAATACAACGACGTTCAATGCCAATGTCAATGCACTCTAGAGATTTTGGAGCTTATTAATGTGCGCATGCGTACAACTCCATTTTCGATATATTCAGGTTGAGAGATGTTGTAAAACAGCGTCATTCATTCTCGATTCATAAATACTCAGAGGGTAAACACTTTTACAATTCATTTCGTTCAATTACACTACCTGATCTTCAGTGTTGTTTGTTTCAACTTAATATGCACCTTGTAAGTAAATTACGAATGTGCAGATATGAAACAACAATGGATATAGTTGTAGAGACACAAGACCTGGTCATAATGTTTACATACTCAAAACTAAATCATAAAATGATTTTTAGCCTAAACGGGCGAAGAAGCTTTTTGCGTCATAAAGAAAAGGGTTGGGAAAAGCACTTAGCAGCTAGTTGCTAATGCTTGTTACACTATTTATCGTTGTGAGTCAGTTCACTCATCCTCCTCATAACTCGCACCTCCGCTCAAAACTTGTTTCAAGTGAGATTTTGTGTGATTCATGAATTGGAATGGAACATGCGTTCTATCATGTGTGTTATTAAAGACATGGTTACAGTTAAGCTTTTGCTGCTTTATGATGAATTCTAACCGAACAAGTGATTTGAGTTTATCGGTAGGGCAGAGCAGGGCCTTTTTGGTGCTTGCCAAATGACCCATTGGTACATATATCCTTTTTGATCCATTTACTCTGGAATTTTGGACAGGAATCACTCGAAGAGCTAGCCACATTTATCTAATCTTAAGTAACATCAATGTTGGCTCAGCTTTAGATGGAGTGTCACCCAAACTGAATAAGAAATTATAGACTAGAGACAAGAGAGAGAGAGAGAGAGAGAAGTTTTAGATGGGGAAAAATGTTGGGAGCAGGTTGCATAATATTTGTTCAACTTCACCAGCCAGATACCCATTTCCCTTCTTTTCCACGCACAAAAGATATGGAGAAAACATTGTCTCCAAAAAAGACAATAATAAACTTCGTATTCCACCTCAAAAAAAAGGGAAAAAGAGCATAAGATAGAGATAGAGAGAGAGGCATCTGCCATTATTCCATGTGCATCTGCCAAAATATTTCCTTTAGCACGTCTTAAGAGTGAAAATGAAAAAAAGAATGTCTTTAGAATTAGGTTCTACGCGGGATACTCTGGCTGCAAGAGTGGAGTGAATGAGTAAAAGTAATTTTTTTCCTCTTCTTCTTTCCCCTGCACTGCAAATACATACATTTATATGGAAATGGTTGCATAGGAAAAAAAGAAAGAGAGGAATAACTGCTTCCAACATATAGGCACTAGTTACTCACAGGGCTTTTCCTGGTAGTGTGACATCGCATCTTATAGGTACGTTACGTGTGGGATGAAGTTAAGTGCCAAATACAAGTTTTTCCGCGATGGGAGACGCAGTTGGAGCAAGTTGAAACCCATTCATTGTCGAAGTGAGTAACTGAAAGTACTAAATGTTTCTGTGCATATGCAACTTTAGCATAAGCTTTAAAACTTAGGAATGGACACTATTCACCATTAGTGTTCCCACTCAACTATTCTAACAAACATCTCTCTGACTTTGAATCTCACTCTCTCTCTCTCTCTTCCTCTCTTCTATCCATGTACATCATGTATTTATATACGAGGTGGTGGTGGTGGAGGAGCCGTAAAATGGCACCTTACAAAGTTACACTTTTCCCGTGAAAAACTGTTACAAGAGTGAGAATATATGTATGTACATGCACACAAGTTATTTGCTTTCGCACATTCGCACCTAAAACCAAAAGTCACAATTTTCTTCTGAACTAAAAAGAGAAGAGGGGAAAATTTTGGGTGTGGGAGAGTCACCTAAAAATTGGATGTGTACTTGTGTTATACATATATGTGAATGTAGTGTGAGAGTGTGTGAAAGCTGAGAGGGAAAATTTTCCATCCATAGATTATTTAGAAAGACCGAAAGGACCCACAAAAGAGACCCATAACGGAACTGAAATCGGGTGAAAAGTATGCAAGTATCTCTCATTCGCCGACTTCTCTCTCTCTCCTCTTCTCTCCTTCCCTGTCTCCACTTCGCTTTCACTCTCTTACTTATTCCACTCTTTGGCAACTTGGACTACAATATCATATACTATTCAGTCTCTCTCTCATCGGACTATTCCACTCTTACAACTGTTTCCACTACTTACTTATTTCACTCCTTTTACACTGGGACAATCATTTACACCAGAGAAGTTGAAAAAAAAAGTTGAGAGTGGAGTGGAGTCGAGGAGGAGGTTGTGAGAGAGAGAGGAACACTGTACTGGTGTAAAAAAACTGTGAATACATACAAGGCGACTCTATAACTTACGATTAGCGAACCCCAAAAGTCAAAAGTTTCTTCCGGTGAAACACTCCAATATATCTCAATGCCGACGTTGTCGACGTCGAGTTGTTCTCGTCGTTTTGTCTTCACTCCTTATTCAATGTCTTTCACATAAGTAACTCTAACTAAGTAACTAACTGACTACTGCTGACTTTTTGCTTATTCCTGGCTTCCAAAACAAGCCACTCCATAAATGTGTGTGTGTGTGCGTTCCTCCTCAGCTGGAACTAAACTTGTAATGTTTGTTCCAAAACCTCTCTCTCTGTCTCTCTCTCTCTCTCTCTCTCTCTCTCTCTCTCTCTTTCTCTTCTCAGTTGGAAAACAATTTTGTGAGAAAATCCCTGCTCCCTAAAAATATCTATGTTCATTTCATTTTAACCAGTTTACGCTTGCACACATTGACTTCTTTTAATCGCATGCCGACAATTTTTCTTCATCCTGTCCGGATTATATATACCCTCCTCAACTAGATGTAAATGGAAAAGTTGGATGAAGAAAAAAACAAGTGTCGCGCCCTCCTATAGCATCATCTCACATTTGCGAAAGCATCTAACAATGGACATTATTTCGTAGCTACTCGCCAATTGCAACGAAACTAGTGTGAACATACACTTAAAAGAGTTGCGAATTCATTGGTGAAACTCCCAACCCCGAATGGCCACTAATTACTGAGTAATTAATATTTTAATTTAACAGTTTTCAAGGTACAACCGCATTGCTCTGTAGAAATTGCATTTGATCAAATGAAAATGCTTTCCGTAAACTCCCACGTCAGAGATAAGAGATAAGAAAGATTGGAAAGGACGGCCAGTACCCTTGCCCTATTTCTTATCGTTATCTATTTCAAGATGAATTTACCCGTCGTGTTAATGCTCTTTATGCACTAAAATGTGGCGAAGTGAATATTTAAAAAATTAATTACTCAGCAATTAGTGGCCATTCGGGGTTGGGAGTTTCACCAATGAATTCGCAACTCTTTAAAGTGTATGTTCACACTAGTTTCGTTGCAATTGGCGAGTAGCTACGAAATAATGTCCATTGTTAGCCCCAAAAATTTATTAATTTTTTTTCAAAAATTTTATTACTGCAAAATATTGGAGCTTCATCGGATCGATCTGGACAGTCGACGACCTTGTTGCAAAATGCCTTGTTTTTTATGCATTTCCCGTTGCTTAAACAGCGAAAATCTCCTTTTTTGCACGTTTCTGCAAAAATAGTCAAACACAAAAAGATCTTGTCAGATTTATGCTTACGTGAGGTAATGGAAAATAATAGATACGAGATGAGAGTACAAAAACCTTTATTCTCCGTAATCCAGATGATGCATAGTGCTATCACGCCTATTGCAATGGAGAGGATGATCACCGTGAGGAAGCTTACTGCACATCGCATCCTTTCTCAAAATAACAAGGAAAATAACTTGCCTCTTTTCTCTCTCTTTCTCACACGTTTTTTATTATTACCGCACCGCATACACCACACTTTCCTACTGTCTCTCTGAAAATGAAGGATAGACTCTCTCTCTCTCTCTCTCTAGAGACAGAGAGAACCAAGGGAAAAGTTTGAAAGCCTCTTTATTAAGAAGTTATTTGCATAAAAATCCTCAACCGAAACACAAGTTTTTATGACTCTCCTCCGAAAATAAAAGTTGTGAAGTGAAATGACATTTGTTGCGCGGAAGAAAAGCAAAGGAAAAAGTGTGTCAGAGGAGGAAAAAACCTTGCCAAGAAGATCCTTTAAAAATATTTTAATGCACTTCTTAACTTTTCTCAACTGAAAAATCCCAAGAGCTCATTGAAAAAAGAATCAATCACAATTATTTTCGCGGAAGAGAACAATTTCCGTAGAAAAAATTTGGATTTTAACATAAAATTCGAGTAAAGTGAGGATTGAGTAAGTTTTGTAATGAATTTTGTGATTTTTTTATGTATTTTTATATTTGTAGATTTAGCTGATGGTTATATGCGCACGAGCTCTGGTTGAACTTGGCTTTTTCTTTATGCATGGTCACAACCTCACAACCACAACCATGATTAAACATGCACACAAAACCCGGAACGAAGGATGAGTGACGAGAGTGATTTTTTTCGCACTCTCACAATCTCTCAACTTGAAACTGAGAGAGGTTCGAAGAAGACTCCAGCCTTTTTATAAAAAGTGAGAATGAAGAAAAATGTATTTTTGGAGATGTGCGATGATGATGGTTATGGTGGTGGGATGAGGTGTATTTGAAACACATAAATTTTTTTTGTTCCTTTATTTTTGTTCATATGTATATACACCTCATATATATACCTTCCTATGGTCTGTCCGAATCTCGTACAACACCAAACTCAAGTCTCCATTTCACAGAGCTCTTCGCTCCTTCTTCATATATCGCTTGATCGCTTCATTTGCTGTGGTTGTGTAAAGCAGCAAGGCGCGGAGGAAAAAGCCTTTTGAGACTGAGACTTCTTTTGTCTCTTGTCTCCAATTGAAATGTGATGAAAATGAAATGAAAGGCGAGTGGAAGAGTCCCACTTTACGTAATGAAAGACAAGAAGGTTCCAAAAGCAGAAAGAGAGGACGATGAGAGAAGTTATTATTGGGAAGCTTTCCGTGACAAAGCAAAAGTTGTTGAGTGGAACTTGATCGTAAAATCCTGGTGGATTCTCTCTCGAGACCTTTAGTCTCTACGAGTACATGAGGAGAGCTAATAAGAGAAATTGCTTGAATTGAGTATAAAATTCGGGGAAAATCCTTCTGGGGAAAAACATGTGTGTGCATTCGGAATTGGGCTGGTTGAGTTGAGCTAGTTTTCACTCTCTCTCTCTCTCTCTCTCGAGTGAAGGAAAAGATGACACCAGTTGATTGAGTTGACTTTGACCATGATGATATGATACCTACGTAATAATTATTTCCGATTCGCAAATGACTTCATTATGCATTCTCTTGTCTGAAGGTATGGACCGAATAGTGTAAAATGATTAAGTATTTAAATAAAATATGGAATAAATTGGTCGACGGTCGAATAAACAACTTGCTTATAATGACGTGTTTTATAATGAATCTTAGCCATGATAATTTTTAGATTTAAACTTTCTCTTGACTCTTGAGACAACTTTAAATTTTATTTGAAGACAAACCCAAAATTATGAAGATTCATCCTTGTGGTAGAATTGTCTTCTTTAAAGGGCGCCGTTATGGACAAGCTCAACTCCCACACGCCCATAAACTATTATGAGGGAATGTATAATCCTCCAAATCCATCTCATTTTCGTATTGTTCCCATCAACGGAGCCGAGCTAGACACGACGGCGACATGTGTGTGTGTGACACACACGGACACAAGAAAGACGACACAAGACAAGCCATACTCATCATCGTCACTGAGCCGGAAATAAATGCGGACAACAAAAGTAAGATATGAGAGGAAAATTGGAGTGAGTTGTGGTTGTGTGATGATTGTGAAAGGGAGGAAATGAATAGTGTGATTTTAATGATTGTCTCACTCTGTTGCTTCACTTCATTTCGCATGTCTCTCGACTCTCAGTTCAGTATTCAATCCACTTTCCCCACTTACGTTCACTTCCCAGTTTTTACGATGATGAAAACTGGTGGAGAGAAGAAAAAAAATGTGCTGGAGTGAATGTCAATTCACTCGACAATTCTATATGTTAACATGATCATCATCATTGTCACCATCGTCTTCCTCTCCAGTCGTTCAGTCTCTCTCACACGTGGCCTTCTAATGGAATTAATTTTCTTTCTCTGGAGAGAGTGAGACATGTATTTTGATTTTATTTGCTCTTGCGGTAAATGTACTCCACACTCCAATGTCAATCTTCATTTCCATTTTTTTATCCCTGGAGAGAGAGGGACCATATAACACCAAACCAATACCAGCCCACATGAATGAGTAAGTGTGTAAGTCTACTGAGAACAAATATTGGATTGCGACTACGACTATATAGGATTATGACATGTTGAGCTTTTTGGGAGTCAGAGGAAAGCAACTTGTTGACAAAACCAGAGGACTTAATCGAATATATTTGTGATGGAGTTGTGTGAGAACTTGATTTTAATTAGTTAAACTTTTTCCTCTTGACTATAAAATGAGATTTGTACGTGAGCCGCCTTGGGATATATTGTGTCTTTGTGTCGGCATTCTGTATTTATACGTTTTAAAGTCAGAGTCAGGAACAGCGGGCATATCCAATTACTCGATCATTGCGAGAAATGTGAGTCATGGGTGAAGATTTCTTTTCATGTTACCAAAAGCAAACTATAGCGTATCTGTAACTTTTGTAAGGGTTGTAGTAGAGAAGATACGGATTGTGGGAATGCGAAGGGAGTGTTCAAAAGAAATGAATGGGAGGAGGATAAGCTGACCTTTATTACACGCGTAATATTAATAAGCGTGAGAATGGTGAATGAGGGGTGGGGTTTCAAATAGTATTTTAGTTTTAGAGTGACGCACTTTATAAACGTCCCCCAACATCAAAGAAAAAAATCTTTGCGTAAAAAATTGGTAGATTTATATTATACCAGAGTAGACCGGAGAGTTTATACTTTAAACCTTCTCTCTTTGAGATATAATTAACTTGTTTTGCGATGCAGTGCACATATATCTTATTACTTGTTTGAAAGAAGGATTTGCGTCACAAAAAAGTTGGTCCAAGTTCTATTAAAAGCTTAACACTTTATTTTATATTGTCCATTCTCACCTATCCCAATCCCGGGAGGGTATGTTGCGAATCCCAAGTCATAAACAAAGTCGTAAAAAAGTTTTTGATGGGGAATTAATATCTTAACTATTGAAAGGAATTGTTTACTACGCAAAAGGTTTCCGCAGCCAAGTTCACCTGACCAGACCAGCTTTTTTGCAAATGAAATTGATGAAGACATAACAAGTGGATTTTTAGTGCTCATCTAAGTCAATCACTTTAACGAAATTAATTAGCACCTGTTCAAGTTCAAAAACAATTTTTATGGGAAAATGGCCGGTAGTTAATCGGAGTACTTTTCAATTAAGAAATATTGAAATTGGTGAGCCAAGAATTTTTTTCTCAAATTGGAATTCGTACGTAGTATCTACATACGTACATTCCATTCACAGCACGAGCAATACATATTTTCTTGTCGCAGATTTGAAATTTATTTTCATAGGAAAAAACGAATAAAAAACAAAACCGTTATTTTTCCAAAATTAGTTTTCTCAGGCAACCCCATTTCGTTTCTTCAGCTCCGTCCTAAGTGCTTTTCCTTTCTGCGAGATTGCCTATTGGTGGATGGCTCTAAACTACGTTTTTGAGATCTGGACTTGGACCTCGTCATCACGTTTCCTTCGGTCGTAGTCGTAGTATAAATAGGCTCGAAAGCCTGTTTGGAGAAAGACACAAGAAAATTATTAATTTGTAATAAGTAGTAAGTGAAAGTAAATGTAAAAGTAGTAGTAGTAGTAGTAAGTGAAAACAAATGTTTATATTATATTTTTAAATATTTAACTTCAATTAATTCCGAAAATTTACTTTGGTTCAGCACAAACTGTATTCGCGTTAACTTGGTTGTATGCTCCATCGTCATCTCCATTTCATCAACGTCTTACTTGACGGGTAAGAGAGGGAATAGAATCTGGATTTCTTTGCTGGTTCATGAATGATTTATTTTTACTTTCCTCCTGAACTTGATCTAGCTTGTTCATGCTGCTTGAGTAGGGCTGTATGGAGTTTGTATTCTCACAAAATCCATGATTTCCTTCCTCATTGCATCGCATTTTGCATCTATCGTCTTGCCAAATTCAACCCACATTTTATTCATGATTGTTCGTTCCAAGCCTTGAACTTGGAGAAGTATGACAATGTGATCTTTGTCATCCACGAGTTGGTCAAATATACGTAGAGCCGCACCCTTTCGCAGGTTGCAATAAGTCTCTTTTTCCACGCTGGAAATGTGAGCTTGATACACGGACTTGAGTGCTTCCTCCGCTTGCTATAACCGTTACCTTGAGATTTTCAGTTCCTTCATTCCGAGCTTGTGGCAATGCACAATTGGGGGAATTTAATTAATTAAAAAGTGAAACAAGTGGTTGTCACTTGGATCCCGATGGACTATAACGCATTGAGAATTCAACCTTACATTCATTTTTATATACAATTATATATAAAATATAAAAGCTAAAAACCATCCATTACGCAATATAATTCATTAATCATGCTTCCTCGCAGTACATGTTAAAAAGTGTTTGTCTCGTCCGGTAATTCACACTTATCAACTAATCGACCGTGCTGGATATATATGCATACATGCAAAGATATTATTTAGTTAATAGTTATCAAATTTCGTCGCTATCCTCTGGACCAAACCAAATGTTATGCTAATCCAAACGGGTCACTTTTCTTACATTGTTACATGATTAATATGAGCGATTCTCATAATCTCAGGAATTAGCACACATTGCATTTTACCGATATGATATAGCTTTAGCTTAAGGTCACTGTCAAAGCCATCAAGCCAAAAACTTGATCATTGGATTTGTTTGGAAATGTAATGCATTTTTTCATTCCATTCTAGGATTTTATTTTCTATCTGCAATGTTGAATTTCGCAATTTTAAAACAATTTTATTAGGATCAATAAATCACACTTAATTCAATGCTTACCATACCATAAGACAATGATAGATTAATAATAAAAGAAAGTGACGCATTGTTGAAACCATTGGCAGATGGATGCCGGTTTAACTGTTACGAACTGACCATCACACGACGATATATGTAATCATAAGTGGACGAGAAAAGTATAAAAAGTAAGGGGGAAACCGACATTGGCATCAAATCAAGTTCTCCACCGACCTCACCAAACGAGCTCGAGTGTCCAGCATTCCAGGAAATATGACAAGACATTCATTTTCAATTGCACCGCTAGTGCTAGCCGTTGCAGTCACATTGTTTACTGTTCAATGTGCACTTATTCAAGAGGAGAAGGGACATCGTTAGTAAATTACAATAATTTATTTGAGGCGTTACATTTAATTACAAATCCGTTTTGACTGCGATTCTAGCACTTATCTTCCTGGGCTCGTTCACAAGTGCAGTTCCAGGAAAGGTGCGAGGGGCGTGGATTTACCAAGAGAGTCTGTATTTCCACAGTACAAATAATGTAAGCCCCCTAACCCTAACCCCAAAAACAAAACGTACACTTATCACAGCAAAGTTTCTATTTAAAAAATCCTACAAATCAGACTTATTTGAAATAGGCTAGCTTTGCATCTGCAAGAACCGACTGTGAATTAAATCTCGGACAAAATGCCACTCTGCTCATAATCGAAACACAGGAGGAGCTCTCTAATGTGACAAATTATCTGCAAAGTTCGGATGACACTGCAACGACATTTTGGATTGGTGCAGGATATGACTCTTCCAAGGAAACTTTCACTTGGGAAAATAATATCGAAGTTGGACCATGGGCACCTTGGACACCTGGTCATCCCAATTCACGAACACCAATTACCAAAGTAGTAATCTATGCAGTTGGCAGTGTGCAGTTCCAAACTCAATTCCAAACTTATACAAATCGTTATCTTTGCGAGTTAAAAGTGGGGCGTTGATTAAGATATGTCCCTTGCTAATCCGACGAACCCGTCATAAAAATAAAATACATTTCGTGAAATTGTGAAATCCAGTTTGACAATAATGACCTTGACGGCCGATATGCAATAAAAATTTAAACCTATGCTAAATCATTGATGTGTATATTAATTTACAGCAAAAGTTTCGATTGAATTTCAGTTCGTCAGAAGAATAAATTTCGTCAGGTAGTCAGGGAAGATGAGTAGTTCTCATTAAACTTGATTTATTTTGAAAGAGTTTTTCAGTTCTCTCGTTCTGCATCTTTAAAAATATTCGACGATGCGAAAAATTGTACGTAATTGGACATCTGTATTCTGTATTTCACTTCGACTGCAGTTGAATTAATTTAAGTACTCTGCAGGCGAAGAGATTGTATAAATTCTGCATTTTGCTTTATCACTCAAATCCAATTCCATATGAATCAAGCGCAATTCTATAATCCATCATTATACATTCAGTCGCTATATTAGCCGTCAGTGGATTCAGAGCCGTGTTAATGATTTCTCCCACTCTTCTCGAAACTTCAAGTACAGAGCCATAGCTGCTCGAGCATCAGTTATCTGAAAATATTAAGTAAAATATACGTTCAGTAACTTTTAATGCAAAGTGCAAGTATATGTACGTAAAGCCTACGCTCCACTTGTCCTTAAGGAGGTTCCTTAAGCAAGCCCGCGGTCATTTAAAAATACGTAAGTAAGCTTGCTTAAGGAACCTCCTTAAGGACAGGTGGAGGGTAACCTTAATATACGTTCATAACATAACGTTCACCCCATTTCATTTTCATCATATTAAATTGCTTACAGGACAATGCTTCCCCTCCTGAATACTAACTCCAAGGTATTTCTGAGTCAGAGACTTCAATCCTGGCTTCCACTTGGTGTCATGCTTTTTCATGAAGTAACTAGAGATTATCAAATGTAGTAATTAATAGCCTTTCCTTCCAATATACTCATTGAATCTCACACACTTCATTTAATTTAGTTAGCCCGAAAACCTAATTTCTCACTAATTAATAACTTACTTTTGAGTGTCCCTTATTCGACACTCCGGATGTGCCAATTTCAAAACTGCAAAGTCATTCTCCAGACTATGTCCAACAAGAATACGGTTCTTAATTATGGCAGCAACTTCTTGTCGCACAATGTGAAACGGGGTTGCTGCAAACATTCAGGCATTCAAGAATTTAAAAATTAGCAAATTACATTTTGAAGACTTGAAGTTATTCTGTGTAATTCTGTCTCCTCCATACCATTCCACAAATCCCTTTTCCGAACACCACTTATCCAAGTTCTGAAATCCGTGACGACCTCCTCTGGCTTCACGAATTTGTGATAGATGCAGAAACCGTATTCGTTGACAATGGACACTCTTGCTAAAGCACTTTCCTTGTAAGGTCCTACCCCAACCATTTCACAGTCCAAACTAATTGTCCCAGTATTTAGCATAAATTTGTAGACTTTTGGGTCCATTGGGGTCCACAAGATCCGATGTTTATGATCAAAGATTCCAAATCCATTTAAGCGACCCGGAGGAAGTAACGTGGTAGGCTAAATAAAGAATACAACAAATGAAAAAATATAGTTCATAATTAGTTGTTTTAAATGTTGAAGTTGTGCTTTTAAAACACGTTCTCCTACGATATCTTTTTTAATTAAGTCAAAATTTAATTGTCAATTTGTGTTACCCCAACGTATATCCACGTGATATGCATCCTTGAAGTTCCTGCCTGGAGATTATGATTACACGATAACGTTTTGGTTGAATGTGTAATGTTTAAATTTTTTAATGAGCCTTGAACGAGAAAGTTATAAATTGAATGAGAACCAGTTCACAATAATCAATTACTAAGCTTGAGTTCAAGTTGACAATAAACATTATCACTGTAATATTTAGTCAAGAAAACTCCTAAGGGAAATTGTAGAAGATAAAAAACTGAAAAATTAAAACAATTAAAAACTGAATTATGTTCTCAACTCAAATCTACTCTCACACCAGCTGCTCCACTCTTCCCTATCTGATTTCATACTTATTTCTAGTTCTCGTCGTGGACCTTGTCAAGACGTTATTTCTGAGGTTTGTTTGGAGGAGTGACCTTCAGCTACTCCATACACCAATACCACAATCTACAACTGGAAGCGATGGTGAGTGAGATCATACACGAAGTCATTGAACCTGCAGCAAGTGGTCGCCGAGGTGGCGGAGAACAAATCCATAGTATTATAATCCATGATGCCCCTGCTGGTGGGATGAATTGCATCTTGGAGGGTTCCAAGCTCGATGAACCACAATCGAAATTTATTAATTGAATTATACATCCATAGTGGCCAGGGTAGGGATTGATTTCATGACAAAAGACTCAATGCCCAAAAAGTGAAAAGTAGCATTTATGATTTCATATATTATCATGATCATTGTCGCCAAGATCGAGGAATCGATCAGTTCCAAAATAAAAGTATATATTTTCTTTTCAATCCATGCAAAGGACTTAATTATATTCCATTTTTTGAAGGGTAAATGGTGGGTTATTATTTATTAAAAATGATAGATAAATAATGCAGCTCATCAAAAGTATAGTCGGAATAATTCAACTTTGACAGAATCGTCCAAGATTGGTATTGGCACGCATTTGAAGACATGTCAGTGCGGAGCAGAGCCGAACCGTGGTTTTGTACGGCCTGGATCAAAAAGTTTCGTACGGCCCCTCCGAGGTCGAATATCTTGAACGAAAATTTTTGGATTCAGAGTCAGGAATTTTTAAACCATTTTTCAAGCATATTTTCAGTAATTTTCGGACCCAAATCAGGGAGTTTTCGTAATTTTTAGCGTCCGCGGTTACAATATTCTCGACCATGGCCCCCGCTGTTCATATGTAATGACCAGGGCCGCAGCTAAGTTTTTTTTGGCGATGTGGGCAGAGCTTCGTTTATCCAGGGAGTTTCCGGGGGGACGCTACATATATAACTAACATGTTTTATCAACAGCTTTCATCTTGCAAATGATTTAATAAAACATTATGGAACTTCTTCCATAATGAAGCAGTTTATAAAGCAACGACCACTAGAGCTCGGATCAAGTCAAGCAAGATTGAAAATTTCAAGTCAAGTCAAGCGGGATAGATTGACTTGACTTGAATTATTTTCGCTTGACTTGAATGTAAGCAGCTTGACTTGGCTTGACTTGAACTTGATCACTTTGCTTGCAAGCCAATTCAAGCTAAACATATGGAGTGTATAAAGAATTTTTTAGAATAAATTACTTCAGGAATCACGTTGAGTCTTGCAAAAAACCCTGAAAACGATTATTAATGCATTCACTAGGTAGTAGTAGCGCACCAAAATTCTTTCGTATTTTTTTACCGAAACAGTCTCCTCAAACACATCCGCAAATGACAATTATTATGACGAATTGGCATGTAATTAGACTACTTCCCATCACAGTCTCATAAATAGTTCAGGTTGATTGTATCCAATATTACAAACCTTCGAATACATTAATATTATTTGGGTGAATTATTTAGGTTCCCGAAGATCCTACTAAAGCTTTGAATGTTAC
>JAQFZW010001882.1:0-21785 GCA_034687055.1 Heteromurus nitidus
AACTAGCGACTGCTCCCAATTTTCGCCTGAACAAACATAGAGTTACGAGGGGCAACGAAAATCCGGCTTGTTGATTAGCATTAGTATCACAGCTTCCTCACAACGCTCATATGTTTGTTAAACTACGTAGCGATCCCTTCATCGTTCATGCCGAATGCAAACACGAGCTTAAACAATCATTAAATAAGCAAAAAAACCTACGATAAAATGCTTTCCATGTTTTACTTGCCACTAAAAGTCTTCAAAAGCGCTTGTTTTATTCTATTACAGTTAAATCAACGGCAATTTTTCAACTTTGTGTAAGTATTCAAGTAATACGTGAACCTACTTTGGGTTTAAACGGTTGTCATAATGCAGATGGAAAATGATACCAATCAAATTACAATTCAAATTTATATCAAATTATTTACAAACATGATTGAATCGCGGAACTAAGGATTTACTCAGAGACCTTGAAATCATAATTTAAAAATCAAATGAATGAATGATGAACTTTATTATAACGAATGTATCTCAAAATTATACATAAATTTCGTCGAAACAAATGTAGCCTTTAGCCTGTACATATGTTAAAATAACACCAGTTTCCCTGAATGTGTCCATAAAACTAGGCAAATTCATAGCGAAAGTTGGCATCTTATGCCTGAAACGTGACAAATCCACATGTCACCTTCATCCACTTGCAACCGTCCATGCAAACGTGAAATTTCATGTGTACACGTCAAAGTAATGCTGCGAACTATTGATGAAAGTTGATTGCTATTTGCAAGACAATGTCAATGCGATGGTGAGGCCTTGGTGTTTTGTCGTCGCAGCAGCTGAATATTAGCCACAAATGTATTAGAAAGACGGGGTTTGTGGTTTGTTTTAGGCCATCCAGTGAAAGTAATTCTAACAACTCCGAAAGATGATTATACATTGGCACAGACCACACGTCGCAAATGAAGAAGAGTTGGAGCAGCAGACAAACAAAAACCATTTCACCGGCGAATGCTTCAAGTATGTGCAAAAATGAAAAGTGGAGCATGCACACCTTTTCTAATAGTCACTTGTCGTTAGAATAATTGCATACTGCTGACCAGGTTGACGACCTGGATATTATAGTTATAAAAGAAATGAGCACATTTGACGTAGTTTTCAGTGCTTCATTGGAATACATTCGGCGTGGTGGTGTGTTAGTTCTACACTGTGCTAATTGCAAAGGAAACGTGCTGTACGGAAAAGATTTCCAATTCCAATAGCTTTTCCTACACTTTCTATTAAAACAAGCTGTTCTGTGCAACACAATAGCCGTTACGAGTGGAATCGGTATTTTGCAAAGTGAATCTCCATTTTCCATGGAATCCGGTTGAAAATGCTCATGCTTGCATCTTCGTAACGATCCGTTTAAATAGATTTAGGATTTTACCTTTCAAAGTCGACCCCAGTTTACAGTTCGGTGACTCCATAGTTTCCCAAGTTAATTATCTAAAAAGCATTCTCATTGTCAGATTTCAGTAATTGTCCCCAACTTTCAACTGCAGATTTTTTGTGTGACGACAAAATCAGTTTTCTTAGTGAACAGTTTTTTTTTGTATAAGTAAAGTCGTGCTTAATTGAGTAGTGGTTCACTTTGTGACCTTGCGAGTGCGACGCGGCAGTCGACAGCACCCACATCTCTGAAACTACGTCAGTGCATTTCCATATTCCAGCATCGGACTTTCGTTCACCGGAAAAATCTCAAGAGTTTTCCATCTGCGTCACTGACCACAAGAATGTGTCTTGGTCTATGTCAAGTCTGAGGCTGGGGAAAAAAGTACTACTGCAAGTTGGTCTGTGAAATCGCGATCTTCTCTGTCGGCCAGTGTCAAGTATATGAGACACGTCAGGAATCATGAAAGACCTCTTGAAATGTAAAAACTACAATAACACCAAGCAGCCATATAATTTGGTATAGATTACTTCGACACAAACTAAGAATCATTATAAGCAGCGCTCTCTCACAGTTTGAGTAAGTAATCGTTTAAAAAAATAGGTTGATTAGTCTCCTCTTGAAGTCTTGAGGATAGACCAGTGGTACACGACTATACGTTTCACCACACAATTTTTGTGTGTATATTTTGCATGTAACATAGCCTGAATGCTCAAGTATTTCACTGTCAACCGCTAATGAAGTGATTTAGAAACTTGGTTTCTATTACAGTGCGTAATGTACCGTCATAGTATCATCATCGGGAGAAAAAAGCTCTAATTGTTGCCTTCACCTCAGTTTAGAGACAACAACGTTGTGTGCATCTTCGTATTCCGTTTTTTCTTATGCAGTTGGACCATGCACATATAATATATATATAAGAATGTATGATGATGCGCTCATTTATTGACGGAGAAGTTGCCAGTTATACTTATTGTCCATTTGATGTGTTTGTAAACCCGACAAGTATCATCACTTGGTTGTAGTGTAGTTACCATTTCATTAGCATTTTTGTATCACTTGCTCTTGTTAGCATCAGCATTTTTGACGTTTCACTCCAACCCAATCCACTCAACATTGCACTCATCATCCTCGGTAGCTTTCCTTGCTTCTCCTTAGAACTTAACGGATTCTGAATTCTGAAATTGACTCAATAATGACAATGGTGAATGATGAAGGGGGAACTACGTTATGGCCATTGGTAGTATGTCATTTGAATTAGCACATATTGTTTCGTTGTTTCCTTACTCCTCACTGACTTATTCTCTTACACAGCAAAAAATATTGTGTCGTTTTTTTGGAATACTCCAGTACTGACGACTCATCAAACAAAAAAGCAGACAGAATCTACTTACATATACAATATACATATCATATTTTGAAAATATATGTATTACATTATTTCAGAGAGTGTAGTAATAGATATTTATTCAACAAACTTGAACGGAATTTTATCATCATCGTAACCGTATTCTTTCTTTTCTTTTGTCATGATCTGTTAATGCATACAAGAGAAGAATCGCTGAACAATCCTAACAAATGGAACATGTCTTACGGTATATGATTCACCTGCGCGACCTGACAAATCTCTGCCAGGGAACCAATCATGCCAAGAAATTTCACGACATTTTCATTCTCCCTGTCTTAGTGCACTTCCTCCCTTCAACTAAAATGTGAAGAAGAAAAAAACCCATCACAAATGCTTTATACACCTTTTCGTATGTGCAATCTGTACAAATATTATACTAATCCACTTCCATTATTAGACTAGTACACGGCAAGAATAGGTTTGGAGAAGAAGGTGGAAGGTAGTCACAACAATACATATAACCCATTGACGGAACTATTTGTGTGTCTTTTAGTATGACTGAGCTGGCAGAACACACTTTGTGGTTAGGTCCCAATATCATATAACCTATTCATTTCTGATGCTTTCAGTGAACCCAACTCCAATGCAATGAGTTTACGGTTTCCACCTAAGGGAAAGGATTATAAATGCTAATAAATCCACTTGCTGCTACCTAACTAACTAAGGACAAGACACACGCGCGGGTGAAGATTTTTCAGATCGTTGGATAAGTGTAGTAAAAGGGCTACAGTGGACAGACCAATAATATATATTTAGATATGATATTAATTTAAGTGAATACATTATTGTGTGCTCAGTTGTGCAAAGACATTCCTGGTGACAATGTTTCCCCTCAGAAACGTGCTGTTCGTTTTCCTAGTGACAATTCTCAGTCAGTCAGGATATTATGTATTTTGTGATCAGATTGACAACGGCACGGCAAGCCGGAGCCCAAGCCGTGGGGAAAGACAACACAAACAACAGAGTGACGTGCTTGTGAACGGGAACTCCAATGCCCCATCATCCTTTTCAATTTCCCCTAGTTTTTCTTACCAGTTCCATACGAATGACCATGAGCACCTTGATCAAATAGTTTCAGCTCATCAAAATTTAGTTGCTGGTGATGGGAGTGGTGCGAGTGGTAATAGTAGATTTTCTAGTGTAAATCAAGACAAAGATTTGAGTGCTTCTCGAAGGGCAGATAGTGCTTCGAGCCGTAAAGATGTTCCTCCAATTTCCTCCAGTTTTTACTCCCAATACCCAGCGTCCGTGTACTCTCGCAAACAACAGGAAAAAGTTTCTGGTGCCCAGAGGACTCGAGAGACGGAGAGGAAGCAGGAGCGGCAATTCCAGCCTCATCACCAGTCGGTCCCGCAAGCAGTTTCTCCGAACAACTACATGTCTCCAAAAGTCAACCAGGTAGAAAGAACGTCGAAGAATGGAACGGGAACTGACTCTCTGCAGGGAGGAGTGAGGCAGAAGAGAATCCTCCAGCAAAACTCAAATCCATCTTGGAATCCGATAGTGAAGGGGAATGGAAAGGCCAGTCGTAATTCCTCCTCGTTTGTGTACTCACTCCCACTCAAAAATCGGCCGCTCAGTAATGGGAAACCATTGACATATCAGCGCCAGCTACAACAACACTACACTGCTGGAAGCTACTCGAATACAAACCTCAAGCGAAAAGTGACCAGTCCGTCGTCTGCAACGAGAGATGCTGGGAAACAGCCATACTCGACGACAAAAGTATTGCAGTCAAGGGCAGATGAATATGAGACACCGGAAGAAACTCAGGACGACAAAAATGAGGTGAATGACGAAACGAGCGAAGCATACGAGCATGATCATAGCGAGCACGACCACGATCATGAATATTACTCGCCATTAAATAACTTTGCTGAAGAAGACAATGACCAACCTCCAGAACTGAGAGATTTCGGGCTTCCTCCACACGACGGTGGGTTTGGTGGTGGACCCTTTTTCGCAGGAGATCCATTAGGTGGCCCTCTACCCCCACCTCCACCACCATTGAAAGGATCCGTTGACTATATTTTGATTCCGTTGATACTTATTGGACTTGCTGGCCCGATATTTGTTGTGCTCTATGTAATTTTGGGATCTTTTGAGGCAAGACTTAGTCCTATACAGAGGAGCTTAAATGATTACTCGGAATACAAGGTGTGATCTAAATAATAATGAAATACTTATAAACTTTTGGGAAGCTATTAGATACGAGCGTTGTTGACTGTAAAATGCACCCTTTTCCGTTTTCTATGAAATGTATTTTGTTTCTTTTTGGAGTGGCAAAGCGCACACATGCAGCTACTGGCACGTACAGCATTATTAGATTAACTCTTTTGTTTTTCGATTTGTTGTTTTAATTAATGCCATTTCGTTTTGTCTCTCTGTGCACCCACTAGCCATATATTGACACAATTACTTCAAGTGTTGGACGAGCTCTGGAAACTTATGAATGCTTTGACTACGCTGTGTGTCGCTTTAGTGGATTCTCCAGCCAACTTGGTCTCTCGGACAGCACTACCGCATCTATAGAATCGTGAGTTCTTTTTTACACAGTTCTTCGTCGTAAACTGACTGAAACTACAGGACGAGAGAGGCATATTATTAGCACAGCACCATTTTACTTTAACTCAGCTACATTTTACGCAATCAATTTTAAGTTTATTATTGATGAAGTTTTATCGTGCGTGGGCCATCACCATACAATACCTTTTGCAATACCATGTTTCACTCCCGAAGGTTATATACCTACTTGTCCTTGTTTGCTATTACGCTGCTCCACAAAACTCCATAAAGCTAAGGGACAGTCATCTACGAACAATCCACTGGTGTGTAAGTAGTAAGCATGTCGCAGTGCTAATCGCAGGAACATGGACGGTCTAATATTAATATTTTCGCAACTTGTGTAAAGTTTATTTTTGTCAAACTTCTTCTCGAGTTTCAAACTTTGTCCACTTTCATAATAATAGAAATCAGCGTCTCCAACTTCGTCTCGCGTTACATTATTTGTCATCTGTATGCACGAAACTCACAGGTAAAAGCACATGCAAGGCCTTGGACAGTCTCGAAGTTTCTCCATTCAGCGAGGAAATTTCGACATTGACAATGATGACGCAGACATTTGACTCAGTTTTTTTCTTTTGCATTTGCATAGGTAGATACATACTCCTCTAGAAATTTTGTAGAGACAAAAAACTTCATCATGAATTTAAAGAGATTCTCTCATTTTTTTGACGTTGGAGAAATGCAGGACGTTCTCATGCCCCATCTTCTTCATTTAACGGGCAACCTACTCATGTTCTGAATTCATTGTTGGGTGTACTTGTAAACAATGGGAATATGTGCCATTTTGGCGTAAAAAGAAGATGAACAATATCCACGTAGCGTAATAAGCATAAAAAAATCTTGATATATTTTGTGATTACTTTGCTCAAAAAATAAATACGCAAGCTCATATGCCACGAGCAAGTATGAAGTTAGTGTGTGTATGTAATTTCGGTGGGGATTACATTCATGCTGGCGGACGATGAGTTTCGAAAAAGGTTATGATGTTTGGGGTCTGGTTATGAGGCTATCCTTTTTCAAAAAGAAATAAAATAAATTCGTCTTACAACAAGCGAAATAATATCTCCTTCTTCATCTAGTAAAAAGATAGCAATCAAAGATGCAGATTCAAGATGAAACATTCACCCACTGCGCTAAATGAAAATACCTGCACTGCACACCTGAGCAATTAAACCATGAAGCTTTACCCTTTTCATCTCTTCTCCTCGTCCATTTAAAATATAGAAAAAAATACTTTTCTGTGTGCTTGGATTTTGAGGAATCGCGTATATAAGTTGTGATTGTGAGTAGCACGAAAAGGCACTGCACTGTTTGCTTATTTTATAAAACAGTCATAAGAAGAGAGGAATGAATAAGGATCCTCTCTCTCTCTCTCTCTACATTTCTGCACAAATGCGGAACGAACCATGATGAACGATATATGATTACTATTCATCATGGACTGTATGCACAACATATGCACTTCATGATGCAAAAGGAGCTTATTATTACAATCCATAAAAAAGAAAGTGATGAATTTTTTATGTCAATGTTAACGTAGTTTTTTTGAGAGAAGAGAACTACGAAATTCAAGCAAAAAAATGCATTGGGTTTTCTTTAAACCGAGTATATACGTAGCTTATTGCCACATAAATAAATACAAACGAAATGCCGAACGAAATACAATAGCGGAAGGCAGCTTTTGACCCACCTTTTTCTTGGCTGGCTTGCAATAGTTTTATTTTAAAACTAGAAACTAGATCCCATATAATCTTAGGAGTTAATCCATATTTCAACAATTCAATGATCGTACTTTCCGCACGCTCAAGAAACCCTTTAGTGCCTCAAAGAATTAGATCAACTTAAACCCAAAAATGTTCAGCAAAAAACACCGATACTCGGTGCTTTTCTCTTTGGTGCTATAAAATTTCTACGAAAACTTGCTCCTTATTGTGTTTTGTAGGTTACTTATCGTAAATGGTTAAAAGTTGCGAGTTATAATATATTTTCAGTCGATTTTTCTCCAATCACCAATAACTTTGAAGAATGATGTGCATAAGAACATTACTCAGCTTCAGCTATGATCGAATGGGATGTTATCAATTAATTACCCATCATTAGCACTGCATCAGCAGGTATAATGCCGGTCGTTAAGGATCTACAATTTTAGTTCGAAGTATGTAACTCGATACGTAATACTTATTCGTTATCGATAATTAATTTGTACGAAATAACTTCGCGTCATAACATAATAAAAAATGTTTATGACATGCATATGGTAAAGGTACGTATTTTAGCTGTGGGGATTAAGATGCATAATACAACTTTGATTTGGATTGAGGATTTTAAGACTATTTTATTATGCTGTCTGTCGGTACCTTCAACGTACCGAGAGAAAAAAATTGACAGTAAATACTTGCGAACCTTAGAATATTCTTTCGTGCTTTACTTACAGATCATTGAGTATACATTTTTCTAGTATTTCACGAGTCTAGTTTAGTAAATTGATTATATTTTGAGACTAATGATTTTGTTGTAGTTTTATATGGCAATCATACTAGCTAATACCTAACCCTGAATATCCGTTAAAAATCGTGTGGTTAGGCAAGTAGATACACAACGAGTATCCTCTTACAAGGAGTACGTGTAAGCTGCATTTACTTAAAAAGTAATTTAAGTTGAAGCTCATAAGTCAATCAACTCTTCAAGCCGCACGAAAAGAGTTGAAAAATTGTTAGGGAAACTGAATTATTTGTATTCCGTGTAAATGTGTGTACAAATGCGTATCACTTAAAGACAAAAATTACTTTTCATTCATTTACTGCTGCTACGTGCTCAAATGCATCTTCGTGCGAAAAGGAACTTGCAGAGAAAAGTTCTACAAATGTTAGGAATTTGTGAAGAAGGAGAAGGTGCATCTCAAATTTTTTGCGCAGTCCTCCTCTTTAAATTCATTCATTGTTTGAGTTATTAGACTGGGCGTTGGTACGCAGGCATAAACAAGCACATGTGTTTTTGTAAAGTCGTTTTCGAATGATAAGATGAATACTCAGGTGTAAAAAGAATCTCCCCATCCCAAAGACGCTCATCGTCATCATTCACAGTCATTATTAAACTATAGACGTCTGCGCTATAGAGGTTATCGGTTCGTATGTCTGTCTGAAAGCAGCTCTTACATTTTTTTGGTTGTTCATCGCTTTGAATTTTTTTATCAATATAAACCAGGTTTATGATCTGCAATGTAGTTAAATTATAAGAGACCTATTACAATTATTCCAAGTTTCGATAGCGAACAGTTAGAAAAATATCCTCACTAACTTCGTGCTATCCATGGTAGTATACATTTTGGCAATTTTGAAAGAAAAGTATAAGTCTTGATGCATTGATCTCTTCTCGGATTTAGTTTTAATAAGTAAGTTGAGAAACAAAGAGTTGTTTGTTTTCTGTCGCTATATCATATCGCTGTCTTTCTACATCTACTCTCAATAGTTTTGCATACAACTACAACCTACCTGCCACGACATACACATACACACGGTATATTCAAAGAAGCACGGAGTAGATATGTTATCGAATTCTAATGCAAAAAAGTTTGCTATCTGCACGAAAAATGTGTCAGCCAGCACAAAGATGGGTGATGTTGTATGGTGAAAAACTGATTTCAGCTCGCAGTAACTGGATTTTCAATGACTCTCTCGCAGTAATGATAAAACTATGCATATTTTACTCGACGAGGTGCAACGGTGATTCTTCAGAGACGATTAAGAAAGGTGACCACACACTTGAAGTTTGGCAGTTTGCCCATATTTACTCCTACCGTTCATTAACTTTACCTCTTGGTTATGTAGTAAAAGGGAGAAAGGCGATCCCTGTGACGAGAAGGTTGGTTCTCCACTACACTATCACGTTGACTCCTTGATCTGATAAATACGTGTGGAGCCTCAAGAATAAAGAAAGCCCAGCACCGCTACCTTCATTTTTTTAACGTTTTTCATCTCTACTTTGTATGCTAAACATTGTTGCGCAGCTTATGTTCCATAATTTCATTTCTGTTTTCGGTAGATATCTGCTGCAAAAGAGTGGTGTCGTCTCCCTGGTCAAATGCGCAAATTGTTCACTTACACCAGCTTTTTACAAAATGATTCATTACCAACTTATCAGGGAAATTCTACTGTGTCCATGCTCGGCTCTTTTTTAATATAATATATGCCAAGTCAAGCCAAACCCAAGTCTTGCATTGACCCACATAGGAATTTCGTAGTACATACTTGTAAGGTTCAAAACGAAGCTCTCTCACAATCATCAGTGGGAGAGATGTTCTCAGGAATTTTAAAAAAATCGTATTTTATTCGCTTTGTTCGTGTAACATGTACACTTTATGAGTTTATGCTTAAAGGATTGCTCTCCCAAAAGGAAAGATATTATTGTAGTAAAAAAATTAACACAACATGAGCATCTTTTTACCACGCAGAAATTTTCCTAAAACGGGCAAGTTCAGTTTTTGGTCTGGTTCATCAGACTACGTATATTATATTTTGTGTGGTTGCGGAGGTAACGTCGTCTCCGAGAAGTTTCTGGCTAATAATTACACGGGTAAGTTGTGTACAATGAAGGATTCAGTTTCTGGGATGTGATGATGCATGATGCGTTAATGTTGTTACGTGATTTCCTTGAGTATAAAAGCAATATATAAATGTGAGAGAGGAGAGTAAGTTATCTGGTGTGATAACCATCAACGTGGACATGTTTGAAGGTGCACACACATATCGTCTTCGAGAAAAAATTTTTTGGCACTCACTCAAACGCTATTATGATTACAATTATTATTGAATAGAGGATTGTGATTACGGTAATGTAAGCTGAAACGAGCAAAGGCCCACTCATCTGAACAAAGTTGTTGTGGGACACTTGCCGTCGTATATATATCTGTAGAAATCCTTCTATTCGCATTAATACGCTGCTGTAACTGTGCCTGTCAAAGTCCTATATCGTTTGTTTGTTGATCATGTTTAAAAGCAACGGATTGCTGTTTACTACATTATCATCCTGTAGTTATATTCCATTACGCATTTATGACAGTGGGCACACACTTGCGGATGATGGTAGTGAAAAGCGTTAACACCGAATTCACATTCACCGCACACACACATCTCGTAAGGAAAAAAGCTTGTTCCTGGCAATTGAAAATGAGTGATGAGACAGGCTATTTTATATATATTGCATATAAATTATATACCTGGTTTCAAATCAGATTCGTAGACTTGGACTGGGAAACGGCGACTGTTACCTTCTAACCTAGAATAGATGAGGTAATTTTCCGTCATGTGTGGCTGACAATTATGTACTCTTACATCCATGACATTTACCTTACTCCATCAATTCCAATCTTTCCCGTTGTACAGAATATGATGACTCCTCCAGTTATATTTATAGTTTCCAATGGTTTTCGGATCCCATGTCGCTTAAATATGAAACTCGCCGTCCCGAGTTGAAACCTTAGATTACAACTTACAACAAAGTTCTCGGAAATGCTGGCATGTTTTCTATACTGAAATTTGGGTAATTAGTTTTATGGGAGTGGAGGATCCGTAGTAGACGAAGGGACGCTATAGATACGATACTAGATTATATTCTTCATTTTTTTGCTCTGTCAAAAAACTGCTTTCTCATTGTAGATAGGAATCAGGTTGTGCCATGCCAGACAACATAATTATTATGTAATATTAGTAGTTTAACTACGTCACAAATATTGTTACGCATTCTTGAGTGAACATATTCGTAGACTTGAAGTTGTTGACTGTTTGTGCAAATTGAATACAATTTTCACTCATGCACACAAAAGGTATACGTACATATTTCAACTTGCGAGAAAGTTACTCGAAGGATGAGCTGGTCAAAGTAGGCACACAGTACCCCTAACAAAATAAATCATGCGTCATTCACCCCTTAAAAGTTGATTCGGTAACGCTTTGTGAAATGCTAATGATCAAACTTTCTGAATACCTATACTCTTCGTCATAAACTGCTGATTCATACGGGTGTCATGCATACTTGAAGAACTCCGCGTTAGGAAAATTTCCTGTTTTTTACGAAATTGCTCTCAACGTTATGATAGTATACAAAGTTTGCTCCTAGAGTACCAAACACTAAATCGTATGTGAAGCACTCGAAACAGGTGCGAGGACCAACTGAGAGATAAGGTAAAGCTAAAATATATAAGGTCGGAAGAATGCATATCCGCGTGTTTCAAGCCCTGGTATGCCGTTTACGCAGCTCGACCTTGTAAATTTAACGGAACTAGCTAGGGGACGTGATGATGTTGCTCAGATGATTTTTTTGTGTCAAGGAATCGTTTGAACTAGGAATCCTTCTCTCCATTCATATTTCAAGGTGCTTCAAGTAACTCTCTTTCCTTTAGGGAATGGTCACGTAATCTGCAATAATATGCAAAGGTGAAATGAAATGATTAAGCTGCTCATTTCTGCAGAGCTGGCTTTAGATTACTGATTGGATTATTCCAACAAACATGATGACTGTATCAATGAAATTTAGATTGGTTGTGAGAAAAACGCAGAGAAAGGATCAAAGTGCAGACGAGCAGATCTCTGAATTCCTTTAGATTGATATGATTGAAGATAATTGTAAACTTATATGATCGTTCCTCAACTTTCTTATCAAAATGAAGCAATCAAATGTGAAGAATGTCGTTTCATTTTATTCTACAACAAAGTTTTTCAAACATTTAGCATCGACTTAAGGTCTTCATTTGATCATACACTAATAGCGAAGTACTATATAGCATTTTGGTATATTATACGCATTGTATTATGTCATAAAATCGAACTTGAATAGCCTTCGATCTGATAAATATTAAATAAATGTGTATTTGCATTTCATCCGTAGGGCGGTGACCGCTGTGACGCCCAAGGAGTACTTGCCAACCGTTCGAAGTCTTATATCCGTGCTGAAAAAACAGGACCCGCACTGCAACAAGTATAAATGTTCCAACATGGTGGACCAAATTCCTTTTAAATTCTAGATGCTAAAAATTAATATTTATCTGTAATTTTATCCGAAACAAATTGTAATATGTTGTTGTTGTTATAAAGCATAATTCCTCCACGAGCTTGAAATGAGATATGAAAATCGAAATTCCATCAAAATAACGTTTTAGTTTATTTTTACATTTTCCTAGATTGTTTTAAATCATAGGGTAGATAGACGTTACTGCAATTATATTTGTAAAATTTTAAACTGTAACCTAACAGGGGTTAAAATGAAATGGTGAAATTTTCAACATTGTTGAATTATTTTAGAAAAAAGTATCACGTACCATTTTCACCCACACTACCTTAGCATATATCATCCTTGTTAGAGAATTGCCAAGACTTTTTTTTGTACGGAATCAATTAGATTCCTTTTCGAGATATTCGATGAGTAACGCTAATTTTCCTTATTTGTTACAAGAGAAGTCAAATTCTTTTTCATTTTGCTTTGTAATCATTGACATATCCCTATTTGCACTAGAGCACACAGTAGCTTCTAGTGTATCCTTAGGAAGATTATAACTTAAGGTGGTTTTCCCAAAAAAACACAACACAGCATGCTATTGAAGTTGTTGTACCATAACCACATCACGAACTTTGTTCAGACTCGTTCTATATGAACTTCACTTTTCTTTTCACATTTGTTACCACAAGTTTTCATCCTCTGTTTTAGAGTGACGATGAGAGGAGAGATGAATGAGATGAATGTGGCGGTAGACCAATGAGTTTGGTCACTGCACAACTGCATTCTGTGTGTTTTGGCAGTACCACATGTATCGGCCGAAATATCGCTTTTTAGACAATTGAAGATGCCAGTGATTTGATTTGGTTGTCTGTCGTAAAATATTTACACGGATTTTTAACAATTGTAGCAACGAGCAGACAGTGTAAGGAGTAAAAATTATGGAATTAAGTGGTTTATAAAAGCTCACCTACAAAAATTCTCGCGTTCAAATGAATGGGTTTTGTATAAAAAATATGTGCACTTTCAATAGATTTTTCCTTTTGTGATGTATGAGAAATTGCTTAGGAGAGGTTAAAGAATTTAAGAGTAAATCATTCGACCGCATTGTATACAACCCCTCAAATAAAACAAAAATATTTACAAATGACGATATAATTTTATTATTTGTATAAATTCATTTTACATGTAAATGAATTAGCTCTGTTGCTTCTCCGACAAAGAGCCACCTATGGCCAGCCTTCAATAAAAGTGTTATTTTTGTGTATAAATGTTTTTTTCAAGATAAAAAGTAAACATGGTCGAAACAAGGTTTATCGGAACTTAAATGGACGCATTTCATGCACATTTGCATTTAATTGTTTCCGCTGATAGTTTGTAACATTGTGAGAAAAAGCCGAAGAAGCATTCAATTTCATCTTTGTTTCTCTATCTAAAAGTATCATGGTTGCATGCACATATTGCGTATGAATATATGTACAATAATTTGTTATTTGTAAACATTTGTTGTCTTTTAGTTGAATGGCTTCTCTTTCTGGGGTCATCCTTTAGTCTATATGCAAAAAAAAGTATTATCAGAGTAACAACTTTGTGAAACTTTGTGACAAAGCTATATAGACACGTCTTTGCATGAGTAGTGGAGGTAGTCAGAAAGATAAGGCAGTAGTGTCAAGTGTAAGAAAATTACGGTAAAAGACGATGAGAGTTATTACTCGAACATATACAGCTCATCATCGTAGATACACCAAAAGTGAAGAAGTAAGAAGAAGAAAATTTGTTTTGCATTACGGCGACGTACATAACGTAACTGTGCCGAGTGGGAATAAAATACACAAGAGCAAAAAGAAGACGAAGATGCAGATGGAGATTGCACACATAGATATGAGCAGTGTGCATTGTGTGTGCGTAGAACGACGACGATGACGACGGGCACTTGTGTGTTTCTTTCTCTCTGGGACAGTAAGGAAATCCTTGCTGAGTACGTCACTCACTCAGGCACACATTATGAACCATGGTTCAGAAGGGGGGAAATGTTGTCAAGAACAGGTTCAACTGGTTCTTCTTTCGTTTCCCCTTAAAATTTGGCCATGTATGAAATACCTGCATATTTTAAATAGAAAAAATGCTCTTGAAATATAAAATGGAACACTGTGAATGAAAGGAAGGCAGAAGAAGAAGAGAAGAAAAAAATGCTCATACGAATATAGCCCGCAATCAGCCTGGTGTTTTGTGGGGATTATAACAATTTCAACTTCATCTCAAAACAATCCACTTCACAATCATTTACCCACTTCCCTCTGAAGCAAAAGAAAAACTTGACGAAAGAAACGAGGAGTCAACAAAAATTGACCGAGAATCTTCTTGACAATGGGATAATGCAATATATGCGACAAGTGCAACAAAGTATTTTGTTTGTAACGTCAGGCCATATATGTCTTTTTACTACGAAATCGACCTTTAAAGCCACCGTAAGCGTAATATGATAGAGGATATTTTAATGACACTGTGCAATTTTTTAGCGAGTGTTGATGAAGTGTAATAACGTGCTCATATCGACTTACACCACATAATTGCTCCGTACGAACTGCAAAATAAAGTTTAAAATTTATGATAATTTGATTATGTTTGAGCATGTTATCGATTTTAATGTGAAGCTGAGGTTTATGCCTTGAGATAAGAATACGCATATGTATTTATAAAATTATGACTAATTGTAATTAAGAAAACGTCATGTACAAAAGAATTTATTTGTATCCATTAAAATATGTCAAAAAAAACAAATTGATTTCGATTTACAATACTTTATGATGGTCATAACAATCAAGACAGGAAAAATAATAAAACTTGCTAATAACTTCATTATCTTCAAAAAAGAACGTAATTGTCAAATGATGATTTCTTCCGAATCAAATTATTGATCATGTGAAAATTTCCGAATCTCTCCTTACTCCGAGTGAGTATTGATGGAAGAGAACTTCTCCAAAGCTCTGAGAACACCTCTTGCCATCCGTGCAGCATCATCCGCTGACAGATCTTTCAACTCACGAAGAGCCCTTGATTTCACCTCAGTTCCGTAACGGGAGTACAAGATCCCACCTCCAACGAGAACCAACGCAATGGAACCAACTCCAGCAGCTACATCACCCCAACGAGCCGAGGACCAAATGGAGTTGCTGTTCGGTTGTGCTTGTCCTTCAGCCAGTTTAGGATAGTAGTACACGTAATAATTCTAGAGAAGAAGAGAGAAAAACCAAAAAAAAATTGTGAAGTCGTAGTTATTATTATTTTTTTGTGAGAAAATTTCTCCCTCAACAATTTATCTCACTTTATTATTGTAGATTTCTAATCTGGTGTTACCAACATCCACTGGGCATTATTACCTGCGTCTCTTATTTCATTAGGTTGAAATTGAGTAAGCGGTGCCCAGTGATGATGAATGTTAACATGAAAGATACACGAACACATTGGAATTGGCAATAGTCTAATTAGTTAAGATCAAACAGTCTGAAATAGAATGCTACTTGAATTATCTCATTTGTGTATCACAAAATAAAAATGTACTATTTTGCCAAGAGAAAGGAAACAGGTACAAAAAAACTATATAGACTGAAAGCAACTTCACAGCGAAATATAGAGTAGCAAATTGAAAACTTTGGGATCCTGTTTGCTCTACCTTGCTTCTCCAAGATAGGATTCTAGGCATTATTTTTTAGTCTTGTTGAAGAGTTTTATTTGTACTCAAGTCGAGGATGGGATTGTTAGCATAATGCCTATACGAAAGAAAAAAGAGATACCTAGTCGGTCCCTATTTATATTATAATCACGTCTTGCCAATATCCCATTCTACAAGGGAAGAACTTACAAGCGCAAGGGGTCAAAAATAAGTATAATTGAATCAGTTATAAGCTCAGTTATTATTGTTCCGTCGTTGGCTTAATCATGAATAATTATCGTGAAGACTTATGAACACACACGTTAGCAATTTACAATTTTCCTTCGCTTCAGCATAAAATTTCGATGATGGTGCTATGGCGAAAGTTGTCATCTCTCTTGACGAGTACCGACAATGAAAAACTCTGCAATTATGTTCACGAGTCATCTGTAATACCGTACCTGGGAGGGTGTGGAGCCACTGCCAACCACAGGCTGTAACATGCTTGCTTCCCCCGCAACACTTTCTCGAGCTTCAGCAACCGGTTGAGGAGGGACAGAGGTCGCAGGGACAGTTGGCGGTGTCATGGGTGTCGAGCGGCCATAGGAGGCTGCTTTCATTGGAGGCCCGATACTCGGAGTTGATCCCGTTGAGGTCACTGTGGGTTGGTAGACAGGAGAGGCACGCTGCTGAATTGCAGCTGTGCTCAACCCAATCATAAAAGCCATCAAGAATGCAGTCCTCATGATTTCTGATGTCGGTCCTTCGCCTTCCTTTCAAAACAAATATCCTGAAATTTTTTGATAGAAAACGTATTTTTTACCCATAGCAGCATATTATATATCCTGAGTTTATGTGTATGAACTCTGGACTGACGTTATGGTAAAAGTCATTGTTCTTCTCGAACATGAAGTGGATTCTTGTGGAGTTTTTTTTGTCTGGGAATGAGTTTGATGCTCACATGTGCATACGTACATGAATTATAAAAAACCAATAAAGCAGCGAAGTTAAACTTCCCTAATCATTTGTCTGCACTGTTTATAAAGTCCATATATAAAAGGAACACCTCAAACCCCTGCCACATGTGTAGGTACCTTCTCAAAACCCAAATTGCAATTTTCATCTCTCGCCTTTACATCCTTCTCCCTCGTTTGCACACTTCTCCCCTCAAAAACATTTATACAAAAGGGGTACTTCGTTAAAATGTTCTGTTAAAAATCGTTTTAGCCAACTTTCACTTTAAAAATCCAAGTGATTCATTAACTCTTAAAAAAGCACCATTATGACGAGCATCATCGTAAAACTCATATCCGTAGTTGGCAGACTCATATGTAACCAAAATGAAGATGAACGCGATTTAAGGGTAATTTTTAAATTGCTTGGTTTGTCTTTTGGTTAGTAAAGAAGGGGAAAAAGTGAGTTTAGGCATTTGTAAGTCTACTACGAAGTACATATATTCCAACTTGACAATAATAATGACCTCTCATCAAAGGGGCAAAGCTTTGCTTGTAAACAGCCCGAACGTCTAGTCATTAGTCATACCTCTGCTATTACATCGTGTGTACCCTTTATCACAGTCTGATGATGGCAAGTACTTGTTTCACCTATACCTTTTCTATACAAATGTGCTTATGTTCACAGGCATCATGCAACCTCATTAGAATTGCATTCAAGAGCAAAAGTCACCGCACTTGCTCGAATGGTAAATTCATCATCCCACAACCACAAGATGAACATAGTTTTTTGAGTGTTATTTTGTGTGTGTGTGTGTGAAGTACTTGTTCGATTCATACCCTAGGTTCATTCATAAACTGAGAAAAGCCAAAGTTTTAGCCAAAGAAGATTGTTGTGTGAGTGCAATTAAATGCATTCTCAGCACTATATCCCAATTCATTCAACTTGTCTACTCGACGTTTTCGTTTTTAGCTTGTGGAGTAGTCGATAAAAAAACTTTTCTACAATTGTGTTGTATGAAAGTATATGTGTATATACTACCTCGATAATTTTTTTTCCAACCTTTATCTTATGCGTCGCCGTAACTTCATGTACCTACTCCTTTTCCCTTTTTGACAACAAATCAAGATCATCATGACTGGCAGACAACACACAAAAACGGAATGCTGCTTACTCCTCGTCCTCATCCCGTCCTTTCCTCATTGTGATGAAGCTTAACAAGGGATCTTGTGGGCTTTACGACTACATTCCTTCTTGATGCTTTCTACATTTATATATAAACTTAATTGTTTAATACACCAAGAATGGGATGGAGGGGACGGAGCATATCTAGTAGTTGTGGATGACTCGAGGCAATATAAGGATATATGTACATGTTCGAGTGTGTGCATGCAGGATCTGTCCCTTTTTTTCGACAAAAGCCTTTTGCTCATTATTAAATAAAAACCATATTATCTCTCTACACAACAATGACTTCCGGCGCGGCGAGCTGAGCCCGTCGTTGTTTTGATGATTATGTGTCTTGTACCATCAACGTAAACTCGGCGTACTTATCTAAAAGTGATTTTGTCATAAGAGAGGAATCAATTCGTGGAATCCTTTTTTCATTCATAGTGTGTGTGTGTGTGACATGCATGCTGCACGTTCTCATATTTCTCGTTTGCAAAAAAAATACACGTATGTACATAGATGCACACAATTTGCTTTTACTTATAGACGAATTCCTGCACAGTGACCAACTTCACTTCAATCAATGCCAGCAAAAGCCAAGAAGAAAATATGAAGAAAAACAAGGGACGGACCGAAGTCAGTGAAAATAATGCAGGAGGATTCAGACTCTCTCTCCTTCTGACTAACTCGCTGACTGATGAGCAAATGCTCTTGAAAAACAAGGATTCGTAGTAAAAATTGCAAATCGTCTTCTTCTCATTCACTCGCTCACTGTCAGAAAAAGTGATGCTACTGCTACAATTATGACGACTACTGTATTATAATACTAGAGTATACATTATGTATGATGATGACGCTCCGCATCGACGAAACGGAAACTCACAGCCTGCTGCCCCTCTTTTCGTGCTCTTACTAACCTAAATTATTACGCAGGAGTGAGTGTGTGCGGCTGTAGGAGTATGCGAGTAAAAAATAGGGAGATTTGAGGGAACAAGAAGACTGGCAAGTGGTTATGAGTGCATCAGTGCATTGTACCAAGTTCTTTGCCCACTCTTCGCGTATGCATATATGCCTTCACCTTGTTAAAAGATTGAAGATGCAAGTTTAATGCATATGCATTGTTGTAGTAGCACACACGTCAGGAGGAAAGAAGAAGAAGATAGTTGAGGAGAGTTAGCACAAACGTTGCGTAGCGAAGGTAAATACAAATTTACCTTTCCTCATTGACAAATTGCTGTGAACTCCTTTCACGCTTCGTCATTTTCTAGATTATATGTGAAACCATATCGGTCTAATAATACCTCTGATTTATCGTAATTCACACATAAATGAAACGTTATAGCCCATTCAATAAAGGGAGTAAGTTGTCTGCATGCAATGTAACACACTTGATTTACGTAACTCTGATGCAATTCGAAGTATAACTTTGTTTTAAAAGATGATTAAAAATAAAGGTTTTTTACTCTAGAATTCGGGGGTTTTTTTCCTCGGAAATCCTTACCGTTCTCCTCGAAAAATTGAGGCGGTTGCCAATGATCCGATTTTTTTTCTTAAAAATTCTCCTCTTCCAGCAAACTTGCACTGGGAAATTCACTACACAAACTTGTACACAAAACAAACTCGCCACAAAAAAAATCCGTGTGTTACTTCGGACGCAAAGATTGGAACTGAAAATTTGAGGCTGACACAGGCGTTTTTCTACCTGCGAAGGGATCCCTTTTTTAGTGCAGGTAGGAAGCTTTCTACACATCTACTTTTCCAGCTCATTACCTAATTGGTACAGAGATCCCTTCACAAGGTCTTTTAGGCGGACCCTGGACCATTTTTTTGGGGGATTCCTCAGGTACAAGTCAAGGGCGGACAAAGAGATGCGCGTCTTCTGCACGCACTCTCGTAGATGAACTTACTTCCTGAAAAAAGGTTGATACGAAGAAAGGACTCTTCCGTATACACTTTGCTTTCGAAGATTATCAAAATGGATCCTCTTTTAGGACGGGGACTGATGTGTGTGATGCAATCTCGTTGCAACAATCATTTCATTTCTTACCATAACCTACCTGTAAACGAACCTTTGTTGTATCTTCTCCAGTCCCCCTTCTTAAAAAGAAATAAATGTTGAGAGTCTTGTCCTAAAAACCTATCTCAATGTGCTTTCATTGTAGATTCAAAAGCATAGAATGTGCTTGTTCATCACTCTTATTCTCATGAAGTTGACAGTGAGATCCAAGATACGAGAGCTGTTTTCTGAGAATAAGGGTGCACTCACAATGAAACATGAATTCGATACCTGACATACCTGGAATTTTGTAAATAAACCAGGAGATTTTCTTTCTATGCCCTTTTAACTTAGCCATGACCACATTTTTTCGTTCAAGGCAACAACACATCTCCTTTCATCGACTTCCTTGTTTTTAACAAGGGGATGTTATAGGTGTACTTGTTTCTTTTATGTTGTGACATTGACAATGACCGAGTTATGAATAAAAACATACCATATATCTTTCGAAACTACTTATCTGACACTCATTTTGTAAAATGGAAAGGCCCAGCCAAGTTCCATTATTATTCTGAATAATATTCCATTTCGTGTCGTGTTCAGATGTATCGTTTGGCTGATCCAAAGAATGCAATATGAAGCGTGAACTGTTTTCTAATTCTCGTTTTTAGCCGAATGCATGAATATGATGAGACGTTTGACTATATAACGACGGTGTTGAAATGGGAATTATATACTGATACACATACTCCGATCCCCTCTCTGAAAGGGACATTCCAATTAAATTAAACTGGTCATATTTTTTGTTTTATGCCAAAACAGCAATTTGTAACCCATAAAAATGATTCGAAAAACTAACTATGCACGATTTTCAAAAATCTCATTTAATTGAACAATTCTATTAAAATACTCCCACTCCTCTGACGAACGACATAATGCAATTTTAAAGAAGCACAAAAATGCCTGCACAATTAGAAAAAAACAGACTCCTTCATTTCTCAGTCTTCCCTCTGGCATACGCATTAATAATCGTCGTGTTGTACGCAAGCCTTTACGTTACAACTAACACAGGGCAAGTTCTCTTGACCAGGTTTTTAAATGTGTGTGAAACATGTTTAAAATCCTACTCCTTCAACAAGCACTTTGAAACATATAGATGAAAGCAGAGCACGGATGTGCTCTTATAGTGATTTTGTTAACCTGAGAGAGAGAGAGAGAAAAATAAGGCATTTTAATGTAGGTATCCACGTAGGAAAAAGTTTTTTTTCAAATACTCACTCATTTCAGCAACGCGGAGAGGGTAAGCTCTCAAAAGAAGCAAGTTTTGCGCAGTATTTGCAACAAGAAGAAGAGGAGAGCTTGTTTCTTGAACTACGCTTTGAACAAACGCGAGAGACATAATATAATACAATGGTCGAGAATGGGTGCAGTCGGTGATATGAATTTACATTGATGAAGGTCCCGTATTATGAACGCCAACCTATCATATTATGCATGGTAGTTGCCCACTGCTGATATATAACTTTTGCTAACATCTTTCTCATTTAGGGAAACACAGAAGAAAGGGGAGAACGTTTTGAATGTGATATGTGCAACAATGTGGATTCCGCAAATTCATAAAAGACACATATATATAATATAC